>JAVSCE010016891.1:0-287983 GCA_032199065.1 Smutsia gigantea
AAAACTTTAGGCCATTTTCTCTTGTTGACAGAAAAAACAAAAACAAAAACTCATTTTTTAAACCACTGACCTTGCTAGCTACTGCAAATTAAAATGTTAAATCTTTTCCACATTTAGGGTTATGAAAGGCCAGGTGGGATAGCCAATAAAATGACCTCCAATGGCCCTGGCCTCCAGGTGTTTACACCCCTGAGTGATCCTCTCCCACTCTGCACCAGGGTTGGTCTGTGATGCCAATAAAATATGGGAGAATTGATGATATGTCACTTCCAGTTTTAGCTTATAAAAGGCGTGGCAGCTTTTCTCTTGGCGTCTCACCTCTGGGAGAAGCTGTATCATTAGGCTTATGCAGTGAGGAAGCAGAGTCCCCAGCCATCAGTAACAGGAGTGCACTTGGAATTGGATCATAAGCCTGACAAGCCTCATGGAACTGCAGCCCTTAGCTGACGTCTTGGCTGCGAAAGCATCACCTGGCTAAGCCACTGTTGAATTCTTGACCTACAAAAAGGGAATGAGATAAATGCTTGTGGTTTTAGCCACTACGTTTGGGTCATTTACTCCACCGCAATAGATAGCTAATGTACTTCATTAGGTCCAGAAAGACTATCCCTTCCACAAGTAGTTAACCATATAAAATAATCATTAAATTCAGTAAGTCCTACTATAGAACTCAAAAATCAAATCAAGAGTTAATTAGTTCACCCCCAAATCAAACTTTCATTAATTCCTGTTGCAACAGACTCCCAGAAGTCGACACATAATTTCCAACAGGCTCCATGTTCACTAATGTCTTTCTATTGCATAACATCACACCTACAAAATCCACACAACACAATCATATACACACACAGTATTCAAATAATAATTTTGAACAAATGATTGATTGGATGAATGCATATATTAAAGAGAGACTATAGCACAGAAGTTTTTACCTACTGTTGCTTTTTCCATCTGCCACGATGGTGATATCTACTCCTCCTTCATGGGCAAGTTGTCTGAATAATTCTTGTTTTATTACCTGGGTTCTTGTTAGCCCTCTCGCCTAGATGTGGCGGCAATTCACAACTCATTTATTATCTCTTACTACCCATCAAAGTCACCTCACAAACCCCAGACACTAACAAAAATAGATGAAGAGCTAAAGAACCCCGGGGGTGGGTAGGACATGCAGGTTTTGACTTTTATTTTCACCAGAAAAAATGAGACTGCCTGAAAATGGCATTGGAATTCTGAAATGTTTGGTGGTGACCCTCCATGTTGCTACCATTTGGCACTTCTTGATTAAAATAATCACTTCAAATTGCACCTTGGTGGGGGGGGGAAATGCATTTCACAGGTGTGCCTAATGGAATAACAATGAGGTCAAAGTCATATTGAGTCATTACTGACTATCACACAAGGAAGCTGAGTTCCCTAAGTGTCTCCTAACTGCCACTGTAGTGGGAATACCCACATCAGGAGTTATTTTGGGTTTTGCCTCTTAGCTCTTTAAATCAAAGCTTATCAAGGAAGTCTGTGTCTGTGGCGTCTCTGACACCTTCCTTTTTTTTTTTTTTTCCAGTAGATCAGCAGCAGAAAAAATGAGTATGGCTCAGACTCATTAAAACTGATTGCCATGGCACCTGCTACGTAAGCGCTATCAATATCAATGACCTTTGATCAGAATTCTGTGTTTCCTGTAACACAGCTGTTAGAGCTGAATAGCACTTTGGGCTGCAAATGATAATATTAGAAATAGAAGGTTCACCAATACTGATGGGTGATGGATTATTTGACTGAAATATTTCTATTCACAAAGCAGGAGATTCACTGGGGGAAAGGCAGAGCATAAAGCATTTGCAACAATATGTTTCAGCTACAACACGCTGTAACTGCTATTTCTGCCACACAACACCCCAAAGGCAGCAGATTCATAGGGGGAAAATCATAAAAATCTGTTGCAGCAAGTGAGATTTATCCTTTAATCATAGTCTGTTTCCTCTCTGCCCTATTGTATTCTCTATCTATATGTCTATGTATCTAAATATTTTGCTGAGTGGGAGGAGGTTTCAATGGAATTGAATTGCACAGCTGTGCTCTTGGGGAATGCTTTATATATAATAATGAATATGCTCCTTTTAAAGTTTGGTTATTTGAATCAGATTGCCCATCTACCATTTCATTACTGAGTAGGACCTCTTATAAATCCTATGATATAAATAACTAGGCAATAACAGTAATGGAGATATATTTCTTCTTACAACTGGATTCAAAATATTACAATTACTGGTTAGCTTCCATACATGCATGTGTGTGTGTGTATGTGAATTCACAAAATAAAATAATGCTAGCAAGTCCAAAAACTCTGGAAAAGATAAACTTAAAAAGCAGTAAATTCAAATTTGCGGCCTTGGTTATTGACTGTACAATATTCATGGGAATGGAGCAGTGATGTCAGGTATTAATTTAACCTTAACTGAAATATTTATTGCATTAGTTGCCAAAATACTGGAATTCCAATGGTCTCTTATCTTAAATAGAGTTACCAGAAAAAACAGAGGAAACAGCTAAATTAGAATTTCTGATAAACTACAAATAATCTTTTTTGGTATATCAAATATTCCATGTGACAGAAAATCACTTTTTATCTGAATTCCAAATTCAAGTGAGCATCCTATACATTTATTTACAAAATGTGGCCACCCCATCTATCCTAAGCCATAGTGTGCTGGGTTTGCATAATTACTGATTAATTGTTATATCTATCTACTTATTCTTTTCAAGAATTTAATAGATACTTCTAATAGATTTTTAATTGATAGTAAATATTCTTTTAATAGGTTTTTATTTATTTAACATTATTCACATTCATAAAATGGCTTTTAAATTTTTATTATTTTTGCTTCGAAAATTGTACACACAAAATGTAAAATGAGACATTTGTCTTTTCCTGTCTGACTTATTTCACTTAGCATAATAACATTTTGGTCCACCAATGTTGTCACAGGCAACACAATTTCATTCTTTTTTTAATGGCTGAGTAATATTCCATTGCATGTTTATCTGTGTGTGTGTGTGCACCATAACTTCTTTATCCAACCATCTATCGATGGACACTTAGATTGTTGCCATATCTTGTCTATTATAAATAAATGAACATAGGAATACATATATATTTTGAATTAATGTATTCCATTGATCTATGTGTCTGTTTTCATGCCAGTACTAAGCTGTTTTGATTATTATAGCCTTATAGTATAGTTTGAATTCAGGGAGAGTGATACCTCCAGCTTTTTTCTTCTTTCTCTAGATTGTTTTGACTGGTGTCTTTTGTGGTTCCATACAAATTTTAGAATTCTTTATTCTAGTTCTGTGAAAAATACCATATGATTTTACTTATATGTAGAATCCAAAAAAACAAAACAAATGAACAAATAAAACAGTAGAAACACTCATAGATATAGAAAGCAAACTGCTGTTTACCAGATGGTGGAGGGGCTGGAGAGGTGAGAAAAATAGATGAAGAGGATTAAGAGGTACAAAATTCCATTTATAAAATAAATAAGTCACAGGGATGTAATGTACAGCATAGGGGAAATGATCAATAATATTTTAATAACTTTGTATAATAATAGATAATTGGGCATATTTCACAATGTACAAAATATATTGAATTGCTGATGCACACCTGAAACTGATAGAATATTGTATATCAATTATATTTTAATAATAAGTAAATAAACCAAATACCATTTTATTTCTCATAATAGAATTGTAAATGGAAAATATATACACACACACACACACCATGAGAAAACAATATGGGATGAATGGCTAAATATATCACTTTTACATCAAAATAAAACATTGTCAATATTTTTAATTATCATGACATCACTTAGTAATAATAGTCTACAAAAACAGGGAAGCAGTATTCCAGCATGTCCAATCAGAGTAAGATAAAGTGATGTAAGGCCTGAATAGATTCTCTAACCAATATGTTTATTTTTGCCTAACCCTTAGAAACCTGGGCTCATGCAATTGTCCATTCCCAAGGTCAGTGTAATTTCCTGGCAATACTAAATAAAGTGGGGGTATCAACGCCCCTGTGATTGACTCTGGGGTGTCTCTACTAGTTGTCATTCTAGAAAAAAATTCTCCTAAATTTCATAACGTTGTTGTAGTGTTCTAAAGGTGAAGGACATTCATGATACTTAGAAATTCAAAGAACTCTGTCCTACATAAATGAATGACAATGTAGGACTGAAATTCATAGTGTAATTTAAGAGAAGTGACCTCTATAAGTCAAGGGAGAGTATGAAATAAATTATAAGGGCCACTATTAGCATTCTATTCACCAAGATACATTTAAAACTATTCATAATTGTTTTCAGGGAATTGTTTTGAAGTCCATTAGAAAACTAGGAAGTGTTTACATCACTGAAGATTTTTATTTTAAAGTATTAATAACATTGAAAATTTAGTAACTTCTTACCCAAACATAAAATATTCACAGACTCTTTAAAAACATTAAGACTTCAATCAAAAAAGGATGCTTATTTAGGAATAACCTACAAAAATTCAGACTGCAATATTAGATTTGATTAGTAAACATGAAATTATACACGATAAAACATGAAAAAAAGGAATTATATTTGCTGAAGTTGCAGAATTGCATTTAATTGCTTTAATTTCTTATATTTAAAGCTCCAGCAATACTTTGTTTAGTTTTTATAAATATAATAAGTTTTTTTGAATTGTTTTCATGTCTTGGTAGCATTCCTGTAAACTACATTCATATACTAAATATTAAAACAAAACAAGGGCTTCTAAAATATATTTCAGAGTTATTTTTATCTTTTAATGAATTATGAAAATTTGATATAAACACCCCTTGAGATTTTTGTTGTCTGTGCCAATACCAGGTACCATTCAGCACTAACCATGTTTCATTAGAGTCGTAAATAAATAAGAAACCTGAAAACACTAACATTTAACTTGTATATTTTAGCTCAAATGAAAAAGCCCTCACATTCATTGTACCAGAAAATCTGGGACCAAATGCTTGTACCTAGAGGTTAAAAGATCATTAACTAATAATTATTTTTCAAAGAATGTTTCAGTCTTCAGGATAGTAGAGCTAATAGCACTAGAAACACAAATGATGGCAGCAAAGCAATGATTTTGAAATCATAGCAACATTTCTAAGTTAAAATATGTGTTATTATAATCTCTGTGAGACAAAATATACTATTGAACTGATAATTGTGCACGTTACACCAAAAAAAGTTGTTATAGTAACTTTAAGTGTACTGGAAAACTAGAAATAGCAATTTATTACACCAGGTGTAGAGCAAGGAGCCGAAGAGGTACAAATGCAGGCTAAGATCTCCAGCCATTCTCAGGGTAGTCCTGGATGGATGTCCACCATGCAGATGTCCAGTTCTCAGGGTCCTGGTCTATACTTAGGGAACTATGGTACAAATGGTTTGCAGACTTTCTCTAGAAGTGGGCATCTTTCCAAAACATCATATGGCACAAGGTTGAGTGTTGGGGGAGATGGGCCCAACTAGATGACTTTTACAAGCTGGTCAGTTTCTAAGTGTAGAAACTCATTTCTTTATTGCATGGAGCTTCAGGATGTGTTTACATATTTTGTCTATCTGAGGTCCCCGATGGTTCTTTCTAGTTCTCCGATGCCACAGTAGAGTTTTGCACCAGATTTTCTAAACTGAAGTTATTTTCTTTCATCCTAGTGATCCTTAAAAGCTACTGTTCACTGAGTTCCATTTTCTTGAAAACACAGCTTCCAACATGCCAGTTGGGATCCACAGCATAGTTTGTTATGCAATATTTCAAATTCATACCAGGTGTGATGGATGGTTCTGTATCTTTGTAGGAGGGTGGTTACATGAATCTACATGTGTGATTAAATAGCAAAGCTACAAGTACATGTTGTAGCAATGTAAATCTCCTAGTTTTGATGTTGTACTATAGTTATTTAAGTTGAACCAATGGGGGAAACCACATGAATGGTATAGTAGATCCTCCTGTCCTATAGTTACAACTTCCTATGAATCTATAATTATATAAAAACAAAAAATTAAAAATAATCACATTAAATATTTTTTCCTTATGAATATTATGACTGGCTCTTTCTCCTTCAAAGTAGCCTCCTCTCACCTTACAGGAAAGTGGAGATGTAGAATAAGACAAAGAATTCATTTCTGTTGAAAACAGAAAGTAAAATGCTAGAGGCTCAAAGGGCAAAGGTAAAAGATACGGGGCTGGCTTACACAAATACAAATTTTGAAATAAAAATAAAACGAAAAATAAATTAGGAAAGCAAGATGCATATATATTGTGAAAATTCAGACAAGTTAAAATTTCACAATTAGAAAGTTTAGTTTAAAATTTAGAATTAAAAAGTCCTAAGTTTATCAGTCCATTCATGAGTTGCGGAAGTGTTAATACCTGTCCAAAACGCAAAAACCTGAAAGCTAATGGGCAGACTAGGAGTTCAGGAAGCGGTAGATGAAAGCCAGATTTTGAAGAAATTGAAATCAATGATCTCCTGAATTTAGAATAATAGGAAATCAAACAAGCCTGAGCTCATGCTGGTGACTCCCTCAGTGTATAACCTTAGGCACATGACATAACATCTTCAGGCCTCATCTGTAAGACTGGGTGATGATACCGTCTTTTCCCTATGATATTGTGAAAGCTGCATGCACTAAGCACTTAGTGCCTAAACAAATGGAATACATTCAATAGATGTAAGATGCTATAATTATTATTATGTAGAGCAAAGCTTCCCAAGCTGTATCATTATCAGGAATTCACTGTCTCACTAATGCCAACTGGTGTCCTGCAAAAAACAAATGAAGCAAAACAAACACATATATAACTGTTATCTTAAGAAAAAACAACATATTATGTTCCTCTCCTAATTTTTACTACTTAAGCTAACATATTGAAATTCCTGAAGTAAACAATCCACTTAAACTGAACACGTATTTCCTGAACTTATTTAATTTATGCCACCATTTGAGGACCATTCGTTTCATCTTGTGGGCAGTACCCTTATTCAAAGGGCCCCGGAAGATCGCCTAAGATTGAGAGTTTTCAAACACTTTCATCGGCAGGATTTAGTTTTTTTTAACTCCGCTATACAAGACATATAAAGTTGATGGATACTTTCCTCAGGCAGGTGAATCTTCATTATATGATAGAATATACTTTATTGTTTGCAAAATCCCTAAAGCAACTCAGCCTGTCAGGAAAAGTTTGAAAATCCTGATATATAACACATCCATGTGCTTCAGAAAAATAATTCATCTGAATCAGTTATTCTCCAACTTAGGTTCACAGATACACTCCCTGAGAGATTTTCAGAATATTATTATTTTCATTTTGATGACTCCCTTAAAAAATTAAAATATTCTGAGTGATCTTTGCGGTCACCTTATCACTAGTGTCCGTGTTCACCCATGTGGCATGTGACCTCTTCCAGCATCAGAGTTTATGTTTCAATCATCTCACAACTCTGCTGGGTATTTTTCTTCCCTTAAAAGGAAAGTTTATTCATTTTAAATGTAAGAAAACATTACGTAAACTATTTTGGAAGAGATACTCTTTCTTCCCTTTTCTTTGTAATCAAAAGGATAAAGGGGCAAAAAATTCTTTTCTGAATTAGGAAAACACTCAAAATGAAACAGTATTTTTCATCTTCTTTCATATTCCCCCTTTATGTGCTTACAATGACTCTGTTTCTGTTCATGGAGGGTCCATATGCATCCTTTGCCTCCCTCCACCCCCTTGGCACAGTCAAAAATATCAACGCTATAAAACTTGCTGGAGTATGAATTCCTTTTCATTCCAATCAAATATTTCTTTTGGTCAGAGTGGTTGTCTCCCAGATTTTAAGACAATGAAGTTGTTTCATACACAACACTGAGACTCTGCGCTGGGCAGACAAATTCCCAGTGAACAACCAAACCTGGTTCTTAATAGCACATGTCTTACAATCTCCTCCAGGAAGAGAATAGAGAAAAAGAAATTAGCTCTACATATATTATACGAAGAGATACATTGAAGGAAAAAAGGAACATGCATTGGGTGTAGTGGTAGAAAACAACAGAAAGAAATAAGGCCAGACTTCACTCTCAATGTCACAGGAACCTCTTGAAGCATCTTCTACAGGATAATCTGGTAATTTAAAAACAGATTGGTAGAAGGCAATAGTGGGAGAGAAGACAAATAATAAAGCTTTTGGAATTTTTTAGATAAGACGCAATAGTGAATTGAACTAGGATGGTGACAACAGGGAAATATTTGAATGTAGAAGTGCAAAAATTTGCAGATAGATTTCATGCATGGATTAAGCCGAGGGAAAGATCCATGATGACTTCAGATTTATGGCTCAATTCAGATAGTGGTGCCATTTAGGGAGGTGGAAGGGAATGGAGAAGGAACACGTCCTGGATAGAGTTAAGGTATTAGGTGTTTGATTTTGGGGTATGCTAAATTCACTATGCTTGTGAGTGACCCACCTATGTGGAAGTCTTATGTATTTGGTTGATTTTAGCAGAAAAGGTTTAGGTTGGATATATAAATTTAGGAGGTTTTGTCATATAAATGGTTTTTAAATTCATGAAAAAGGATGTTATTATGAGAAGAATAAAAAGAGGTCCATTACCAAGTGCTGGAAAGCTCTAATGGTTATTTCAGATAAGGAAGAACAAGAAAATGCCAGAGAAATAAGAAGAAAACCAGGAAAATGAGAAGTCACAGAGATCAAAAGAGAAAGATAAAGAAGTTTCCAAGGCTGTGAAAGCATGGTCAGTACCACATAGACACCAAGGGGAGAAATGAACCATAACCACAAGATCTGGTACCTCAAGAATATGGTGACATTGAAAAGCATTCAATGGGATTGTGTGGGAAACAGACCAGTGGGAGATGTCTGGTACCAGTTCCAATGCTTGGAAGTTATCACCCCTATCCTTAGAACAGCTGAAAGCTTAAGAACTGAAAATCAATGGCTTCTTACTCTTCAGAGAACTGAGATTACTACCACTCTATGTCTGGAGCAATCAGCATATCCTGAGAGCCTCAAGCTTTGCTTACATGGAGCAGAAGCTTCCAGAATCCATGAGTTGTCAGGAACACTTAAGAGGTAGTTATGAAGAGTTACTAGAATCTGAGTGTGAGCTAGCATGAGAGTGAGCCACCGTAGGGGGTGCTGTCATGGGGGCCTGCCCTCTGTGGACTTTGCCTTCTGGGACCCTGAGAGAGTCTCAGAGTGAGGATGCTCTCAGACTCTTCTCACTAACAGGAAGAGTCTATCCCTGGGGATGCTCTCAGACTCTTCTCACTAACAGAAACCCATCGCCAATGGGGAGAAATTCCTCAGATGGCAACTTCGAAGCCTTACTCCAGACAGAGAAAAAGAATCCTGCCTCATCCCAGTCAGTTCCAGACTTCCTGTCTCATATAAGAAAAAAGGAAACCAGACACAAAAATACAGTCAACAGGGCAGGCTTTTAAGGAAATAGAAAGGGAACACTATAGCCATGGAAGGAGATGGGAAGTGGGGGTGAGGGTGTACCCTGGAATAGGGCTGGAAACACTTGTGAAGGCTTCACCCTTGAGACACAGGCCCAGTCAAAGACTTAGACTTACTCAGCAGACTGCCACATCAGCAAGGTTTCAGAACAATAATCCGAGCTAAAAGAGCTGTAAAACGCATAGCCTTTCTCAGAGGAACAATAAAAAGGGAAGCCACAAAGCCATGAAGGAAAATGAAAACAAAATGATAGAGGAATATTAAACCTTAGGTATTACGGCTACAACACACCTTAAACAAGGCCCAACTTCTAAACAGGGTAGTGTATGGCGTTGTACTAAATGTCTCTGTAACTCAGTAGCTATTGTCCAATGTAATATGGCATGTTTTAAAAAGAAAATATACAAAAAAAGACAAGAAAAAAAAACACAATCTGAAGTGACCAAGCAAGTTCAGAATCAGATTCATTTAAAACAAAGATGCTGGAACATAAAGAATTTTTTTAAAACTGTGATTAATATGTTAAGGACTCAGAAAAAGTAGATAATATGCAAGACATTAGTAGATTCAACACAAGTGAGGAAATGATCTGTGAATTCATAGATAGGTATGTTAAGGGATCCTAGAGGAAATGACACACAAGAAGCAAAGAACAAACTCAGCTCTCTAATCTTGGTTTTAATATCGTTCTCTGGTAAAGGGAACAGGGCTCTTTGGAAGAATGACTGTTTCAAAGACTGGAGAAGGAAATATACAAGATGACATTGGGGCATCTTGTAGTGCCAGAAAGTATGGAAATGCTCCAAACACAACATGTTGCAGATATGTCCAAAGGACACAGTAACCAAATGAAAGATTTCCCAATGGCCAAAGCATGGACAATTTGAGCAAGAAAATAAGCATCTTAGTATTGAAATATAGTTAATAAAATAAATATCATGAGTTCACACTGACAGAAATAAATGATAAATAAATAAATGGAAGAGAATAGACAAATTTCCTTTTCAAAAGTTTCCAATTAATTTACATAACTATTTCCTCTCAAGAAAGCAGAGCATTATTCCCCAACTCTTAACTGCAAGCTGTGCATAGTGACAAGGAAGAAGCTGAAAGGGTAACAGGACAAAAATCTTAGACAACCTCTTGGGAATAAATAAAGCTGGCATTGTTTTGGGAAAGAAGGGTCAGCCTATGATGGAAGATAATCTGAGAGTACATTAAAAAGCATGCATCAGAATCAAATTAGGTTTATTTAAGGATCTTGTAACATCAGTTATTACTATAAATCTTGATGTAATTTACCAAATTGATCAAGCAAAAAGAATAAAAGTTATTGTTTTAGTAAATGTAAAAAAAGGCATCTTTCAACACATACTTGGATCACAATTCTCAGAATGTTAGAAATAAAAGATTTCTTAATGATCATATTTCAATATCTATAGCAAACATAATTCTTCACAACTGGACATAAGACAAAGGTCAAAAATGCTCATTATTACACTATTATTAAAGATAGTTTTAGATAACTTGTCAATCACAGTAAGATAATAAAAAAGTGGCATAAAGATTGAAAGGCATTATAATAACTATAATAACTTGATTTACAGAAACTGTAGTCACAAACTTAGAAAATCTAAATAACTGCAGGAAAGTGTAAGAATTTACAGCACTTTTAAGGTCTACCAAATTTACCAGACATAAATTTAGAAAAATGAAGTGTATCACTACAGCACTGAAATCACCTAGAAAGTAGATAAAAATCACAATTAAAGGACTGCAAACTGTCTAAGAATAAAGAAAACATTGAAGTCATAACATATTTATGGATTTTTATAAAGAATCTTATTAGCTCTTTGGATTAAAGATGGCTGCGTGAGAGGTGAGACAGAGGTTTCCTCCTAAAACTGCATATAATATGAAAATATAACTAATACAACTAATCCTGAAAGAGCAACAGGAAAGAGGGCTGTGCCAGACTGCATACACCTGGAGAAAAGAATAAACCTCTTGGAACACAGTAAAGCACCAAAGCAGTGGCCCAGCAGGACCCAAGCTGTTCCCCCACTCCAGCTCACCAGTGGGAGAAGGAGAAATGGAGCAGGGAGGGAGTAGAGGCCTGGCACTGCTGACTACCTAACTCTGGTGATCTCCTCTGGGAGCACAAACCTACATTTCATGGTGCTTTCATGGTATGCTCGTGATTAGGGGGTTGGAAAGCTAAGACAGGCAGAACACCTGGAAAGACTGAGATTCCAGCTGCTTGTGGAAAGCAGGAATCCATATCCAGCTGCTCTGAGACAAAAGAAAGGTGGGCAGGCTGACAGACTTCCTAACAGCAAGAGGGCTGCTAAAGAGGCAAGGATTGCACAGAGCTTACTGCTCAAGAGAAAGGACAGGTACACAAAATTGTCTGGGTGCACTCTGCCCAGCAGGTTGGGAACTTTCTCTATGTTCAGGTGCTCCAGTTCCCTGGCTGGCTACACAGCTTGAAGGACTCCCTCTGTGATACGCAGCCTACTGCACCTTTCTGCTGGCCAGCCCACATGGCTCACAAACTGGCAAACCCTACCCTGGCATTAGGCCAGCCATAGGGAAGCCCCATCTATAGAAACTACAAAGGCAAAGCATAGAGGATTATACCTTTGTGCTTGGCCCACTGGTTCTGGCAGTGGAGGCAAGCAGGGCAGCAGGGAAGCAGGAAACAGCTCTATCCTCCACCCAGGCAACAATAACACTCCCCTGCAACCCCGACATTGCTTCACTGGCTGAGCAGCTCCAGAGAGCAGAGCTTCTGGACAATAGAGGGTGCCATATACAAAAATGAAACACCAAAGAAACCTGGTACAAAGTAAAATTATGAATACAACATCTGAGAAAGATTTAAATGAAATCAACCTCATGAATTTTCCTGAATGGGATTTCAAAATAAAATCATTAAAATGCTCATGGAGGTACAGAAAAATGTTCAAGAACTCAGGAATGAATTCTGGTCGGAGATCCAATTGTTGAAGAGCACAATGGAAGGTATTAAAAGCAGATTGGATATGGTGGAGGAGACAATAAATAAAATAGAAACTAGAGAAGAGGAATACAAAGAAGCTGAGGCACAGAGAGAAAAAGGATCTCTAAGAAAGAAAGAATATTGAGAGAACTGTGTGACCAATCCAAATGGAACATTATTCACATTATAGGGGTACCAGAAGAAGAAGAGAAAGAAAAAGGTATAGAAAGTGCCACTGAGGAGGTAACTGCGGAAAACTTCCCCAATCTGGGAAAGGAGATAGTCTCTTTCTTAGAGATACACAAATCTCCCAACATAAGGGACCCAAGGAAGACAACACCAAGACATATAGTAATTAAAATGGCAAAGATCAAGAATAAGTACAGACTATTAAAAGCAGCCAGAGAGAGAAATAAGATCACATACAAAGAAAAGCCCGTCAGGCTATCATCAGACTTCTCAGCAGAAACCTTACAGGACAGAAGGGAGTGGCATGATGTATTTAATGCAATGAAGCAGAAGGGCCTCGAACCAAGAATACTTTATCCGTCAAGATTATCATTTAAATTTGAAGGAGGGATTAAACAATTTCCAGATAAGCAAAAGCTGAGATAATGTACCTCCCACAAACTGTCTCTACAGTGTATTTGGAGGGACTGCTATAGATGAAAGTGTTTCGACGGTTTAATAGCTGTCACCAGAGGTAATAAAACCACAGTAAAGAAAGTAAAATAGTAAATTACTAAGCAAATGCAAAATAAAATCAACTATCCCCAAAGTCAATCAAGGGATAGACAAACAGTACAGAATATGATACCTAATATATAAAGAATGGAGGAGGAAGAAAAAGGAGGAGAAAAAAAGAACCTTTAGATTGTGTTTGTAATAGCATATTAAGTGAGTTAAGTTAGACTCTTAGATAGTATGGAAGTTAACCTTGAACCTTTGGTAACCACGAATCTAAAGCCTGCAATGGCAATAAGTACACAGCTATCAATAATCACCCTAAATGTAAATGATCTAAATGCACCAATCAAAAGACATAGAGTGACTAAATGGATAAAAAAACAAGACCCATTCATATGCTGCCTACAGGAGACTCACTTTAAACCCAAAGACATAAACAGACTAAAAGTGAAGGAATGGAAAGTGATATTGCAACTAACAGGGAGAAAAAAGCAGGAGTTGCAGTACTACTTGTATCAGACAAAATAGACTTCAAAACAAAGAAAATCACAAGAGACAAAGAAGGACATTACATAATGATTAAGGGGTCAATCCAACAAGAAGATCTAACCATTATAAATATATATACACCCAACACAGGAGCACCTACATATGTGAAACAAATACTAACAGAATTAAAAGGGGAAATAGAATGCAATGCATTCATTCTAGGAGACTTCAACACTCCACTCACTATGAAGGACAGATCAACCAGACAGAAAATAAGTAAGGAGACAGAGGCACTGAACAACACATTAAAACAGATGGACCTAACAGGCATCTACAGAACTATACACCCAAAAGCAGCAGAATACACATTCTTCTCAAGTGCACAGGGAACATCAAGAATAGATCATATTCTAGGCCACAAAAAGAGCCTCAGTAAATTCAAAAAGATTGAAATTGTACCAACCAGTTTCTCAGACCACAAAGGTATGAAACTAGAAATAAATTACTCAAAGAAAATGAAAAATCCCACAGACACATGGAGGCTTCACAACATGCTCCTAAATAAGCAGTGGATCAGTGATCAAATAAAAACAGAGATCAAGCAATATATGGAGACAAATGGCAACAATAATTCAATACCACAAAATCTGTAGGATGCAGCAAAGGCCGTGCTAAGAGGAAAGTATATGGCAATACAGGCCTACCTCAGGAAATACGAACAATACCATATGAATAGTCTGCACTCACAATTAACGAAACTAGAAAAAGAAGAACAAATGAGGCCCAAAGTCAGTAGAAGGAGGGACGTAATAAAGATTTGAGCATAAATAAATAAAATCGAGAAGAATAAAACAATAGAAAGAATCAATGAAAGCAAGAGCTGGTTCTTCAAGAAAATAAACAAAATAGATAAACCCCTAGCCAGACTTATCAAAAAAAAGAGTGTCTACACACATAAACAGAATCAGAAATGAGAAAGGAAAAACCACTACAGACACCACAGAAATAAAAGAATTATTAGAGAATACTATGAAAAATTATATACCAACAAACTGGATAACCTAGAAGAAATGGAAAACTTTCTAGAAAAATACAACCTTCCAAGGCTGATCCAGAAACAGAAAATCTGAACAGACCAATTACCAGCAACGAAATTGAATTGGTAATCAAAAACTTACCAAGAAGACACCTGGACCAGATGGCTTCACTGCTAAATTTTATCAAACATTTAGTGAAGACCTAATAATCATCCTCCTTAAAGTTTTCCTCCAAAGAATAGAAGAGGAAATACTTCCAAACTCATTCTATGAGGCCAGAACCACTCTAATACCAAAACCAGTCAAAGACACCACAAAAAAAGAAAATTTCAGACCAATATCCCTAATGGGCATAGATGCAAAAATACTCAACAAAATATTAGCAAACAAAATTCAAAAATACATCAAAAAGATCATCCATCATGATCAAATAAGATTTATTCCAGGGATGCAAGGATGGTACAACATTCGAAAATCCATCAACATCATCCACCACATCAACAAAAAGAAGGACAAAAACCACATGATCATCTCCATAGATGCTGAAAAAGCATGCAACCAAATTCAACATACATTCATGATATAAATCTCAACAAAATGGGAATAGAGGGCAAGTACCTTAACATAATAAAGGCCATATATGACAAACCCACAGCCAACATTATACTTAACAGTGAAAAGCTGAAAGCTTTTCCTTTAAGATCAAGAACAAGACAAGGATGCCCACCCTCCCCACTTCTATTCAACATAGTACTGGAGGTCCTAGCCACAGCAATCAGACAACACAAACAAATAAAAGGCATCCAGATTGGCAAGGAAGAAGTTAAACTATCCCTGCTTGCAGATGACGTGATATTGTACATAAAAAACCCTGAAGAATCCACTCCAAAACTACTAGATCTCATATCTGATTTCAGCAATGTTGTGGGATACAAAATTAATACGCAGAAATCTGTTGCATTCCTATACACTAATGATGAACTAGCAGAAAGAGAAATCAGGAAAACAATTCCATTCACAGTTGCACCAAAAATAATAAAACACCTAGGAATAAACCTAACCAAGTAAGTGAAAGACCTTATACCCTGAAAACTACAAGACACTCATGAGAGAAATTAAAGATACCAATAAATGGAAACACATCCCATGCTCATGGCTAGGTAGAATTAATATTGTCAAAATGGCCATTCTGCCTAAAGCAATCTACAGATTCAATGCAATTCCTATCAAAATACCAGCAGCATTCTTCAACGAACTAGAGAAAATCATTCTAAAATTCATATGGAACCTCAAAAGACCCTGAATAGCCAAAGCAATCCTGAGAAGGAAGAATAAAGCTAGGGGGATTATGCTTCAACTTCAAGCTCTACTACAAAGCCCAAGTACTCAAGACAATTTGGTACTGGCACAAGAACAGACCCATAGACCAATGGAACAGACTAGAGATCCCTGATATAAACCCAACCATATATGGTCAATTAATATATGGTAAAGGATCCATGGACATACAATGGGGAAATGACAGCCTCTTCAACAACTGGTGTTGGTAAAACTGGACAGCTACATGCAAGAGAATAAAACCGCATTATTGTTTAACTCCATACGCAAAAGTAAACTCGAAATGGATCAAAGAGCTGAAACCATAATAACTCTTAGAAGACAACATAAGCAAATATCTTCTGAATATAAGCCTGAGCAACTTCTTCCTGAACACATCTCCTCAAACAAGGGAAACAAAAGCAAAAACGAACTCATGGGACTACATCAAACTAAAAAGTTTCTGTATGGCAAAGGATATCAGCAACAGAACAAAAAAGCATCCTACAGTATGGGAGAATATATTTGTAAATGACATATCCAACAAGGGGTTAACATCCAAAATATATAAAGAACTCACACGCCTCAGCTCCAAAAAATACAAATAACCCGATTATAAAATGGGCAGAGGATATGAAGAGACAAATCTCCTAAGAAGAAATTCAGATGGCCAACAGACACATGAAAAGATGCTCCACATCACTAATTATCAGGGAAATGCAAATTAAACTACAATGAGATATCACCTCACACCAGTAAGAATGGCCAGCCTTGAAAAGACTAAGAACAGCAAATACTGGCAAGGATGTGGAGAAAGGGGAACCCTTCTACACTGCTGGTGGGAATGTAAGCTAGTTAAACCATTGTGGAAAGCGGTATGGAGGTTCCTTAAAAAACTAAAAATAGAATGAAGTAGTTTAATAACCATAATATTGCACATGTAATTGTAGATTAATGATACCAAAATAAATTATATAAAAAAAATAAGTAAATAAATAAAACTTAAAATAGAAAGACCATTTGACCTGGGAATCTCCCTCCTTAGAATTTAGCCAGAGTACAACTTCTCAGACTCAAAAAGACATATGCACCCCTATGTTTCTTGCAGCACTATTTACAATAGCCAAGATATGGAAACAACCTAAGTGTTCATCAGTAGATGAATGGATAAAGAAGAGGTGGTACATATATACAATGGAAAACTATTCAGCCATAAGAAGGAAACATATCCTACCATTTGCAACAGCAGGGTGGAGCTGGAGGATATTATGCTCAGTGAAATAAGCCAGGTGGAGAAAGACAAGTGCCAAATGATTTCCCTCATTTGTGGAGTATAGCAATGAAGCAAAACTGAACAAAATAGCAGCAGACTCACAGACTCCAAGAAGGGACTTGCAGTTACCAAAGGGGAGGAGTGTGGGAGGGCGGATGGGGAGGGAGGGAGAAGGGGATTGAGGGGTATTACGTTTAGTACACATGGTGTGGGGATCAAGGGGAAAACAGTGTAGCCCAGAGAAGGCAACAGTGAATCTGTGGCATCTTACTACACTGAAGGACAGTGACTGCATTGGGATATGGGTGGGGACTTGATAATATGTGTAAATGTAGTTGCCACATCGTTTTTTTAAGGGAAACCTTCATAAAAGTGTATTTCAATAATAGCTTAATAAAAATTTTTAAAAAAAGAATCTTATTAAAGGACATCTGAGAAATATAAATAAAAAAGCAGAGATAATTCTTTTGTTTAGATTTGAACATATTAACACTGACATTAAAACCAAAGAACTAAATAAACTAAACAATTTCAGGTGGTATTATGCAGGGACAGGTTAAAACCAAATGGAGCAGAATAGACACATTATTATGTATCAATTAATCTGATTAGGGTTTGTATCTAGAAAATATGCATAACAAAGTTCTACAATCAGTTGAAGGAGGGAGAAATTTGGTGACACTGAGGTCATTTCCACAGTCTCACTCTCTGCTAGGTTCTGGATCAGGGCTGTTCACAAGTGAAATGATCTGGAAGGTAGAGTCAAAACCAGCCATCCGGATGCTGAGAAGGTTGGCATGGGGTCTGGAGCGTGCACAGGGCACGCATGCTGCTGCAGACCAGCTGGCTCCATGGGTGGCCATGTGGCTGTAGCCAGGCCTGCAGCTCCTGCAGCAACTTCTCCGTCTCCTAGTCAGATTCTGCCATTGAGAGCAGGGGCATGTGCGATCATGTGGTGAAGGTGCCTGCATCACTACTTGGTCTACCACATCATCAGAGTTGCAGGTGTGGAGACAGAGGGACCTATTGGATTCCAGGTCACCCACATGACTCACAGTTCTTCCTTGCTTTCCCCCACTTTATGTCCATCGCTTCTTCTTGACTGTTGACCCCGCTGACTTCAGGCCCACTTGCAGAGCAAAGGGAAAGAAACTTACATAGAATGCTTAACCAGCATCCAGGAATGCATACCTTAATCATGGAGGGATTGTTCTGCTCTGACCAAGCCCGAACTGATATGCCTTGGGGCTGGTGGTGGTGGGGAGATAACTTCTTAAAAAAGACTTTAAATTATATGGTATTTGGTGAATACATAATGGTGAATATGTTCATATTAAAATTTAGGACTACTCATTATAGACAGTAAAATAACAGACTGATGTTATTTAAGGAGAAGATATTGCCAACTTCTAACCAAAGGGCATCAACATTTAAAATATTCTGATATTTTAAGGAATTAATAAAAAAATTAGCAAGAGAAAAAAAAACAGGGAACCAAATGGAAAAGCAGAGTGTGAAGTGATGATTTGCCAAAGGGGTAGATAAGCAGCTAACAGGGTTTAAAAAGATATTTAAACTCACTCTAACTAGATAAATCAAAACCAGAAAGAACAATGAGATAATACTTTGTACCCACAAGGTGGGCAAAATTCAGATAATATCAACTGGGTTATTTTTCAAGCATTCAAGGAAACAGGGAACCCCCTGGAATAACTAGTGGAAGTATAAACAGGTATAGTCATTCTATAGCCCGAGGAATTGGGCTAGTACCTGATGAAATTAAATTTGCCTGTCCCATGCTACAGTAACCCTACTCCTGGAATTATCAGTACCTCCTCCCCTCACCCATCAATTCAGTTACAGGAGACTTGTGTGAGGGTATTCAGAGTAGCATCGTGCAAGATGTTGTAGGAAGCAACCTCACAGCCTATCACTGTGGGAGAGGATGAGGAAAATGCCTGGCATTGAATATTATGTAGTTCTTAAAAGCAATTAACTCACTGTACCAGAAGCATAAATAAATCTTTTTTAAAAATTATGTTGAGTACAAGATCTATAGCTCAATTCAGTTTATGTGAATTACAGTATAGCTATAGAAAGTCATATATTTATCTTCAAAAATTAAATATATATAAGTATATATATATAATCTACAGGATACATTTTATGGTAGACTGCTTATGAGGAAGAAAAAGGGGAAATATGCTTGGTGCTGAAGAGCAAAAATCAAACAAGAGTATGTTTAAATCAGGCACCTATACCTGAGGTTCAAATAAAGTAAAACAGGGGAAGAGAGGGATGAGTGGAAGACTTTAAAGACATTTCTTTGCAAAGCAACCTAATGGATGAATCCTTCTAGAGCTTTTGCATTTTCCCCAATATTTTACACTTGTCTCACCCACACCAAATTTACCCAGAATTTTTTATGAGTGACCTTTTCGAGTCTTTCCATAGAAATGCTTTATTTT
The DNA here is from genome assembly GCA_032199065.1 of Smutsia gigantea. Classification (NCBI taxonomy): domain Eukaryota; kingdom Metazoa; phylum Chordata; class Mammalia; order Pholidota; family Manidae; genus Smutsia; species Smutsia gigantea. Next base: position 19,820 of record JAVSCE010016891.1, read on the forward strand.
CATAAAAATAACCACCCACTTGATTTTTGCACTCATTTCATTTAATTAAATAATGAGATGACAATAACAAATACAACTGACCTGGAAAGACTGGAAACAAACACACCTATTCCTTGGTCAGCATCCACTTACTTGGGGCTAACAAAGTCTACCTGCCAGTAGTTGACAAGCCAGGGACATTGACCAGTTTTCATAGGTGGGGAATGTCTGCTGGTATTCTGGGAAGTCAGCAAGTGGTACCGTATTAGAAGAAAATAATGTAACAAGCAAATAAAACCTGAGATTACTGCTGAAGATGTGCTGAAAAAAAAATTATGTAGAAAAACCTCAATGTGGTAAACTAATATACCAAAACTCATGAAGGTGATACCAGGAAATAACTACCACATGTTCAAGTCTTTATGTGGCCATTTGAACTTGCCCTTCTAACAGTGAAATCACAGCGATTTCATACAGGTCAACTAGATGCTATAGTATTTTTTCACACTGATAGAAATGATCTGGTAAGAATGAAATATTAATGTAGATAATGGAGGAGGTATTCAAAGATGTAAAGCTTTTGAGAAAAGAACAAGATTACAGTATTTTGTAAGATGGTTGTGGTACATTTCCCAAGCCATCAGGTTTCCATAAATATTTTCAGTTTTATTTACTTATGAAATAAACTTTCTGTGCTCATGAAATACTGGGTTTGTATAGAATGAAAACTTCATATTAAAATTTTTTCTACAGAAATGTAATAGGTATATTTTAATCTTCTTCCAATTTCAGTGTTTCAGGGAAATCTGAAGCTATCATAATGGTGGTGCCATCCCAGGAAATCTGTTTTTTGTTTATTTTGCTCTTTTGGGAAGGGGGGCATTGGTCATTGTGTTGCTGTGTAGTTAGTTGGGATTTTCTTTTTTATGTTTGAGTGCTCTATTTCTGGTTCTAGTTAACCTTGATTCTTCAGTAATATTTTCAACTTTGGAAAACTTTCTTTCCTTGAGTATTGCCTGAGCTTCAGTTGTTACAGAGGGTTCTTCAGGACGCATGCAAATATTCACTCTCTCTTCCAATGCCTTTAATCTCCACATACCATCTTTAACTTGTGGACACCTATTGTCCTTGAGACGTTGTTCTCTACATTCTGATTCAACTTTCCTCAGGGGCGATTCTGCTCATCAGACCTTCAGTGCAGATCCCAATTTTCACTTGCATTTTTACTTGTGCAGGTCCATTTCTATCTCATATTTTTGACTTCTCTTCTCAGATTAAATTCACTCACACATTTCTGCTCTTGGCTTATAAATATCCTATTTGGTATGCTATTGATTTTATCAATAGCATTTATTACTATTATATTATGAGTATTATTATTTCCCTCTGGTTTCCATACTAAACTATTTCTACTAGACTTCTCTTTCTCTGAATCCTCAGCATGATACTCTGCTCCTTTGCTTATTTTCTAATTTTTTTTAGATTTTATAATATTTTATAATATTTGTAATATAATAATTATAATTATAAGCCCCTGAAGGCTGCTTTGTCAACCCAGTTTTGAATAAAGTAAGACCTCACCAGACACAGCCACCAGATCTATTGAATGGATTGTTCACAATGTAATTCTCAATTGGCTCAGATTTTTCTGGGTTCCCCTTCTCACATCAATCTACAGGTAACAAGCTGATTTTTCAGCCTCTAGCCAAGTACATAGCAATAAGCCAGCTTCCATCTTGTGTAGCTTTCCTTTCATTAGAAGGGACCTCTTCAAACCCACTGCCTGTATCTCTGACACTTTGAAGAGATGGACTAGGAAAAACATTTTTTAATATCTAGAACATATTACTTTCAAATATCAACTCTTCATTTTTTCACCTTTCCTTAACCATTTTTCTTGTAAGAAATACATATCTCTGGATTCCACATACCATTGATGGTCTCTCGTACCCAGTGAAATCCCATCCCTCAAATACTCAATTGCAGCAATTTAAAGTTTTTCACTCTCTCTTACCACTAGAGAGTTACTGATGAAATCAGAAATTGCCATGGTACTCTAACTAAAAATGCATACTCATACCACAGGAAGATAGCTGAATATGCTGTTTATAAAGACTTGGACTTTCTCAACAAGAGATATGGAAAATGATACAGAATCAGTAAAAGACCTTCCACCTTACTTGTAGGTAGGCAAGCTAGCTCTGGTTCAGACAGCACAGAAGGGGTGGGTTAGCAATTTAAATTTCAGAAATAGTTGTTCTATAAGCTTTGCATTTGGGAGGAATGTCTCCCAGATTTTGGCCACAGATTTTTATACCATCTTTTTATACCTAGTTTGGGTTTGAAGAAGCTATTAAAGAGCATTAGAGAATACTGGACAAAGTCATAAAAAAAAATCTGACTTTCTTTGATTTTAATCATGTAAGCTTTTATCACAAGCTATAAACTATAAATGTCTGACTCACTGCTTCTTTTTTTTTCTTTATAGCTTTTAAGGCACTAGATCTTCCATTCCTTCTTTATTTTACTTTTTTTTTCTAAATGTCTTCTACTTTTGGCTACTTTCTGGAACTCACCTTTCTTTTATTCCTATCTTTATTCATATTGACATGAAGTTTTTCCTACCTTGGTTACAATGTGATTCTGTCACTTCGTACATAATAACAATTTGAAATTTTTCCTCTGCTGCTGGCATTTATATTTCCCATTTCACATCAGTGCAAATTAATTACACAATATACACTGAAATATTGAAGAGTGCATAAAAGGATCCCACAGCAGATACTGGCAGATTGGAATGTTGGGCTTCTAGCCCTGTCCAGCCAGTCACATCTTCAACCTTCCAACTAAATTATTTAGAAAATGCCATTCCTCTTCTCATTGGGGACAGAAGGTAGGAAAGATGAAATCAGCACCTTCAATTGCTCATTTGATGTAAATCACTATTTATTTTGGGTAGCTGACCATTTGCAAGCCTGTCTTTGAGTCAGTTGTTTCTCTATGTTATATGAAAGAGTGCTAACTTTTAAAGGACCATCGTAATTTTTTTCTAAGAGATTTTGATGATTATACCAACACATGAAGATTATTTTTCACCTTTAGCTATATTTGGCTTTTGTTTTAGTCTGTGTAGAGGTAAGTCACAACAGCTAAGGACTTTTCGAATTTTCAAAATGACCATTCCCCACACCTCTTAGGGGAAAGATATGTATGTGTTCATCTCTTAGAGCTACTCCTGCTGTTCTTTACTTCTTGACAAATTACGAGTTGTCATCATATTGTAAATAGCAGTTGGGGAATATGTAATGAAAAATCTCATGGGCCGAGCAAAGCATCACATTATTAATTTGTCAGAAATGCTATTACCTAGAGAACCAATTTAAAAATTGTAGCTTTTGTAACATGGCATCAGAGCAAATCACACTGAACAGCATTTAGCAAAACCAGGAAATGTATTAGGAGAACATGACCAATGTGATTTTTTTTTCAATATTGCCCCTAATATCTCAATTTTATAGGGTTTTTCTTAATGATGACAAGGCACTGAATATTAAAATGGGAAAAAAATGTTTTGGAAGGTATTTTCAGTTAGAAATGCAGCTTTCTCATTCATGTTTCTAGTTTTAATTTTTTTAATACTTTTTTTAAACTATAGAATTGCTGAAATTTGACCTACAAAAAATAGTGATGAAATAGCCGTCTGATTCTGGCTACCTTCACTTCAGTAAAATCACATTTGCATAACTTCTCATGCAGATTATAATTAGTCAAAAAATGAAAATGCATGCTTCGAATTAACAGAAAGATATGACTAGGTAAAGGCTAAAGTTAAAGAAATATCTGGCATTTTAAAATATATCAAATGGTGCCCTCAGGCCCTCTGAAATTATTTATGCTCACAAGATGCATGGGGTGGTACTTTCAGCAGTTCTAATGCAGCAGTGCACAGTTCAGGAGATCAGTAATCTGACTCCTGTCAGTGGGTGTTCCATGGGGATTATAGATTCCTGAGCTCAGTGGATAAAGGAAAAGTGGAGAGAGTAAGAGAAAGCCCTCATCTGTATCTAGGATGTTGAAATACCTTCAGCATACAGGATGGAGGCTGTGAGAATTATCTAGCTTATTTTCTTATTTTTCATTCAGGATTTCTACCATACTATATAGGGTGTAAAAATTCATAATGGATATTTAATTGCTTTTCGTGACCTGGATAAGCATATTCACTTGACCCTTGAACAACATGGGTGTTAGGAGCTCCAACAGCTGAGCAGTTAAAAATCCACATATAACGTTTGAATCCCCAAGAAATTAACTACTTACAGCCTACTGTTGACCAGAAGCCTTAGTGATAACATACACAGTCGATTGACACATATTTTGTATATGTACTAAATATTGTATCCTTATAATACAGTAAGCTAAAGAATAAAAAACGTTTTTTCAAATTGTTCCCAATATCCGAAAATTTTTCCAATATATTTATTGAAAAAATCTGCATTCAAGTGGGCCAGTGCAGTTCAAACACATTTTGTTCAAGGTCAATTATATTCTGCTTTTATAAAAGTCTATCATAGGGAATACAGTCAATAATACTGTAATAACTCTGTATAGTAACATGGTAACTATACATTATGATGAATATTTTGTAATGTATATAAATGTCAAATGATTATATGGTACATCTGAAACTAATATAATATTGTATGTTAACTATGCTTCAATTAAAAAGGAAGTCTGTTAGAACCAACGTCAATATTCTGATTCTGACAATACATCAAAAGAAACTCTGTACTATGTTTGCAACTTCTTATGAGTCTTAAACTGCTTCAAACAAAAGTGATATAAAAAGTCTCCTATAAAGTATTTGTAACTTTTATCTTAAGCCTTTCAACTTATAACCATTCGCAGCTACAACACTGATTAAATATGGCAATGTGGGTGAAGAAGAGACAAAATGAAACCTTATCAAAAATGCCCTGAAAAGAGGCAGTCCAGTTTCACAATTGAATTAAATAAATCACATGTTATAGTTTAGGAATATTTTATTTTGGTGAATATAGAAATGATTACCTGTTTTTTTTTGTTTCAAAACTTTACTAAAATTGATTATCTTAGAAAGTATTGATGATTTTTACATGGTTTCCACAAAATAAAAGAGAAGCCTTAAAAACACTGCATGTATCACAAGAACAGACCCATAGACAATGAAACAGAATAGAAAACCCAAATATAAACCCACACATATATGGTCAATTAATATGCAATAAAGAAGGCATTGATATACAATGAGGAGATGACAGCCTCTTCAACAACTGGTATTGGCAAAACTGGACAGCTACATGCAAGAGAATGAAATTGGATTATTTTCAAAAGTAAACTCGAAATGGATCAAAGACCTGAATGTAAGTAATGAAACCATAAAACTCCTATAAGAAAACATAGACAAAAATATCTTAAATATAAACATAAGCAACTTTTTCCTGAATACATCTTTTTGGTCAAGGGAAACAAAATGAAAAATGAACAAGTGAGACTACATCAAACTAAAAACTTCTGTACAGCAGAAGATGCCATCAGCACAACAAAAAGGCGCCCTGCAGTATGGGAGAATATATTCATCAACAATTTATCTGATAAGGGGTTAACATCCAAAATATATAAAGAACTCATACTCTTCAACACCCAAAATACAAATAACCTGATTAAAAAATGGGTGAAGGACCTGAACAGTCACTTCTCCAAGAAATGCAAATGGCCAACATGCACATAAAAACATGCTCCACATCACTAATGATCAGGGAAATGAAAATTAAAACCACAATAAAATATCACCTCACGCCAGTTAGGATGGCCACTATCCAAAAGACAAGAAACAACAAATGCTGGCAAGGATGGAGAGAAAAGGGAACCTTCCAACACTGTTGGTGGGAATGTAAGCTAGTTCAACTATTATGGAAAACAATATGGAGGTTCCTCAAAAAACTAAAACTAAAAATACCATTTTACCCATGAATTCCACTCCTGGGAATTTACCCAAATAAAATAAGGTAACTGATTTGAAAAGACATATGCACCCCTATGTTTATCATAGCATTATTTACAATAGCCAAGATCTGAAAGCAACCTAAGTGTCTTTCAGTAAATGAATGGATAAAGAAGAGGTGATACATATACACAATGGAATATTATTCAGCCATAAAAAGAAAAGAAATCCTGCCATTTGTAACAACACAATGGATCTAGATGGTATTATGCTCAGCGAAATAAGCCAGGCAGGGAAATACAAATACCAAGTGAATTCACTCATTCGTGGAGTATAAAAACAAAGCAAAACAGAAAGAACTAAAAAGCAGTACTCATAGATGCTGAGAAGCAACTAGTGGTTACCAAAGGAGAGGGGCTGGGGAGGCTGGGTGGGGAGGGAGAAACGGATTAAGAGGCACTATAATTAGCAATCACAATATAGGTAGGTCATGGGAAGGGCCATACAGCATGAAGAAGACAAGTAATGACTCCATAGCATCTTACTATGCTGATGGACAGTGACTGCAATGGAAGTAGTGAGGTCTTGATAATATGGGTGAATGCTGAACCACTGTTTTGTGTATGTGAACCATCATAAGATTATTTATCAATTGTACTTTAATAAAAAATACACTGTATGCAAATTATAAATTATTTTCCTTTATCTGTGCCAAATATTTCTAGTTTTCTTTTGCTGCATGGCAAGGCACAGGGAGTTTTGAAGCTGTATTATATGACAACAATGATTGATGCCTTTCTTACCATTGTTTATCCTTGTTTTTTCAGTCCCCCTCCCTCCAGGAGAAAAGTTAGAGTGATATAAACTCTGTGACTGTTCTGTATTCCTTATTAAATTATTTTGCATTTTGTATCTTTACCAAGTATACAACTTCCAGAGTGATAAACTTAAGTATTGCTCCTGACAAAATACCCCAAACAAAATATTTCGTTTGAAGAAAGAGAGTTCTTGTGCTGGATTCAATGGACCACTCGTTAAAGAGACACTTAAAGTGTCTTTGGAAGAGAGGAAATTCACCCACACAACATATAAAAGAATCAAAACACTGAAGTGCTTTTTTAGACTCTAGTTATATTTGCTTATGTAAACTATATATTGGATTTACTTTTACTTCTTAAAAATCTTCTATTTCCTAAATGATGGTTTATCACCTAATTATTTTTGGTGAAGAGTTGAGTCTGGACTTAAAAATGTTTAAATAAAAATGTTAAATATGAGAGAAAATATGGCAGTGTTGGTAGTGTGGTGGAAATCTCCTCCCAAAACCACATATATTTTGAAAATACAGCAAATATAACTATTTTTAAAAGAGTCCCCAGAAGTAGCAGTACACCAGCCAGTCTACATCTGGGAGAAGTCAACATCTCACAGAAAAGGGTAAAGTAAAAAGCGACGATCCAGTGGGACCTGAGCACTCCCCCACCCCTGTGCACCAGCAGGAGAAAAAGAGAGCAGGAAGGGCTTGGAAGCATAGGAGTGCTAAATACCAAGACCTAGAAATCTACCCCGGGAGCACAGACCCACAATATTGGCATGGTGCTCTGAAGATCAGAGGGGCTGAAAAGTAAAGTCTGAGACTAAGACTGCAAACAGGTTCCCACAGCCACTGCCCTGAGACAAAAGAAAAGCAGGCATTTTAAGGGACCTCTCAACAGTCACAGGGCTGCTAAAGGGGCAAGGGTTTAGGAGAAGGAACAGGTGGACAAAATCGTCCAGGCCCTTTCAATCTAGCAGGCTGGGAACTTTCAGGAGCTTCAGGTGCCCTATTCCCCTGGTTGGCAATACAGACCCGAGGCACCTCACCATGATAAGCAATGTGCAGTTCCTTCCCCCTTGCCAGCAATTGCACGCAAACCAGCAGTTCCCACCATTGCTGCAGACAAGCAAGAGGGCAGCCCCACCTACAGCAACTACACAGCTTAACGCAGAGGCTTCTCACTGAGTGCGGCTAACCAGCCCAGACCTAGTGGTTGCTCCTTGCACACAGATGACTGGCGCAGACAGTGGATACAGTTGCTGAGACCGGGAGCCACAAAGGGGCTTTGTTATCATGGTGGAACCCCTGCCACTTGCCTGCGACCCCTGCCATCATTCCCCTAGTCCATCCCGAGGGCCACCCCACAGATGGCAGTTTAGGAGATTAACCCAGAAGCCACTCCCTGTGTGCGGTTAACTGTACACAGAGAGCAGAGACAGACACGGCGACGGAAAAGCAGGAAGGGTCTCAGCTGACACTGGAGCCACTTGCCGGCAAACACTCCCATAGCCCCAGGACTGAGAAAAGGCAGAAAAACCTTGTTCAATCCAAAATCCCTCAAACACCAGAAAGAGGGCTCCATGAGACTGAAATCACCAATCATCCTGAAAAAGAATTCAAAATAAAAGTCTTAAGCATGCTAATGGAACTACAGAAAAATATTCAAGAGCTAAGGGAATAATTCAGGGGGGAGATAACTGAAATGAAACAAACAATGAAGGGATTTAAAAGCAGATTAGGTGAGGTAGAAGAGGCAGTGAATGGAATAAAAATGAGAGAGCAGGAATACAGAGAAGCTGAGGCAGAGAGAGAAAAAAGAATATCTAGGAATAAAAGAATATTAAGAGAACTGTGTGACCAATTCAAATGGAACAATATTTGCATTTTAGGGATACCAGAAGAAGAAGAGAGAGAGAAAGGGATAGAAAGTGTTTCTGAAGAAGTAATTGCTGAAAAATCCTCCAATCAGGTGAAAGAAATAGTCTCTCAGGCCATGGAAGTCCACAGATCTCCCAACACAAGAGACCCAAGAAGAACAACACCAAGACACATAATAATTAAAATGGCAAAGATCAAAGACAAGGACAGAGTATTAAAAGTAGCCAGAGAGAGAAAAAAGATCACCTACAAAGGAAAACCCATCAGGCTGTCATCAGACTTCTCAGCAGAAACCTTATAGGCCAGAAGGGAGTGGCATGATATATTCAGTGCAACGAAAAAGACTCTATCAAGCAATATTATCATTTAAATTGTAAGGAGGGATTAAACAATTTTCCAGATAAGCAAAAGTTGAGGGAATTTACCTCCCACAAACCATCTCTACAGTATATTTTAAAGGGACTGCTCTAGATAGAAGTATGCCTGAGATTAAATAGCTGTCACCAAAAAAAATAAAACCACAGCAAAGGAAGTAGACCAACTAAATACTAACCAAATGCAAAATTAAATCAGCTATCCACAAAGTCAGTCAAGGGATACACATAGAGTACATAATATGACACCTAACATATAAAGAGGGGAGGAGGAAGAAAAAGAAGGGAGAGAAAAAAGAATCATCAGACTGTGTTTACAAAAGCATAATAACTGAGTTAAGGTAGACTGCTAGATAGTAAAGAAGCTGCCCTTGAAACTTTGGTGACAAGGAATCCAAAGCCAGCAATGGCATTAAGTATCGATAATCACCATAAATGTAAATGGTCTGAATGCACCAATCAAAAGACATGGAGTTACTGAATGGATAGAAAACAAGACCCGTCTATATGATGCCTACAAGAGACTCACTTCAAACCCAAAGACATACACAGATTAAAAGTGAAGGGATGGAAAAAGATACTTCATGCAAACAATAGGGAGAAAAAAGCAAGTGTTGCAGTACTTGTATCAGACAAAATAGACTTCAAAACAAAGAAAGTCACAAGAGATAAAAAAGGACATTACATAACGATAAGGGGGGTAGTCCAACAAGAGGATCTAACCATTATAAATATCTATGCACCCAACACAGGAGGACCTGTATATGTGAAACAAATACTAACAGAATTAAAGGGGGAAATAGAGTACAATGCCTTCATTTTAGGAGACTTCAACACACCACTCACTCCAAAGGACAAATCAACCAAACAGAAAATAAGTAAGGACGCAGAGGCACTGAACAACATACTAGAACAGAGACTTAAAAGACATTTATAGAATACTCCAGCCAAAAGCAGCAGGATACACATTCTTCTCAAGTGCACATGGAACATTTTCCAGAATAGACCACATACTAGACCACAAAAAGAGCCTCAGCAAATTCAAAAAAGATTGAAATTGTACCAACTTCTCAGATCACAAAGGTATGATACTAGAAATAAATTGTATAAAGAAAATAAAACGGCTCACAAACACATGGAGCCTTAACAACATGCTCCTAAATAATCAATGGATCAATAACCAAATTAAAACAGAAATCAAGCAATATATGGAGACAAATGAAAACAACGGCACAATGTCCCAAATTCTGTGGGACACAGAGGAGGCAGTTCTAAGAGGAAAGTATATTGAAATCCGGGCCTATTTAAAGAAGCAAGAACAATCTCAATGAACAGTCTAAAATCACAATTATTGAAACTGGAAAAACAAGAAATGAGGCCTAAAGTTAGTAGAAAGTGGGACATAATAAAATCAGAGAAGAAATAAATAAAAATGAGAAGCATAAAACAATAAAAAAAAATAGTGAAACCAAGAGCTGGTTCTTTGAGAAAATAAACAAAATAGATAAACCCCTAGCCAGACTTATCAAGAAAAAAAGAGAATCTACACACATAAACAGAATCAGAAATGAGAAAGGAAAAATCACTACAGACACCACAGAAATACAAAGAATTATTAGTCTCTATGAATACTAGGAAAAAATATATTCTAACAAACTGGATAACCCAGAAGAAATGAACAACTTTCTAGAAAAATACAACCTTCCAAGACTGACCCAGGAAAAAACAGAAAATCAGAACAGACCTACAGGCAACAATGAAATTGAAAAGCTAATCAAAAAACTACCCAAGAACAAAACCCCCAGAACACATGGATTCACCACTGAATTTTTTCAGACATATGGAGAATACATAATTCCCATTTTCCTTAAAGGTTTCAAAGAAATAGAAGAGGAGGGTTACATCCAAACTCATTCTATGAAGCCAGCATCACTCTAATACAAAAACCAGGCAGACACCACAAAAAAGAAAACTACAACCAATATCCCTAATGAACACAAATATTAGCAAAAATACTCAACACAATATTAGCAAACTGAATTCAAAAATACCACCAAGAGGATCATACATCATGATCAAGTACCAACATTCGAAAATCCATCAACATCATCCACTGTATCAATAAAAAGGACAAAAATCACATGATCATCTCCATAGATGCTGAAAAAGCATGTAACCAAATTCAACCCCCATTCATGATAAAAACTCGCAACAAATTTGGTATAGAGGGCAAATACCTCAACATAATAAAGGCCATATATGACCATATATGACAAACCCACAGCCAACATTGTACTTAACAGTGAAAAACTGAAAGCTTTTCCTTTTGGATTGGGAATAAGACAAGGATACCCACTCTTCCCACTATTATTCAACATAGTTCTGGAGGTGCTACCCACAGCAATCAGACATCACAAAGAAATAAAAGGCATTCAGATTGGTAAGGAAGAAGTCAAACTGTCACTCTGTGCAGATGACATGACATTGTACATAAAAAAACCCTAAAGAATCCACTCCAAAACTATTAGAACTAATATCTGAATTCAGCAATGTTGCAGAATGCAAAATTAATACACAGAAATCTGTTGCATTCCTATACACTAATGATGAACTAGAGAAAGAGAAATCAGGAAAACAATTCCATTCACAATTGCATCAAAAAGAATAAAATACCTAGGAATAAACCTAACGAAGGAAGTGAAAGACCTATACCCTGAAAACTACAAGATACTCTTGACAGAAATTAAAGAGGATAACAATAAATAGAAATTCATCCCTTGCTCTTAGGTAGGAAGAAATATTATCAAATGGCCATCCTGCCTAAAGCAATCAACAAATTCAATGCAATCCTTAACAAAATACTGACAGCATTGTTCAACAAATTGGTACAAATATTTCTAAAATTCATATGGAACCAGAAAAGACCCAGAATAGCCAAGGCAATCCTGAGAAGGAAGATAAAAGCTGGGGGAATTACACTCCCCAACTGCAAGCTCTACTACAAAGCTACAGTAATGAAGACAATTTGGTACTGGTGCAAGAACAGACCCATAGAGCAGTGGAACAGAACAAGGAGTGCACATAGTAACCCAAGCATATATGGTCAATTAATATGCAATAATGGAGTCATGGATATACAATGGAAAAATGACAGCCTCTTCATCAGCTGGTTTTGGCAATACTGGACAGCTTCATGTAAGAGAATGAAACTGGATTACTGTCTAACCCCATACACAAAAGTAAACTCAAAATGGATCAAAGACCTGAATGTAACTCATGAAACCATAAAACCCTGAGAAGAAAACATAGGCAAAACTCTCCTGACTATAAACATCAGCAACTTTTTCATGAATATATTTTCCTGGGCAAGGGAAACAAAAGCAAAAATGAACAAGTTGGACTATATCAAACTAAAAACCTCTGTACAGCAAAGGACACCATCAGTAGAACAAAAATGCATCTCACAGTAAGAGAGAATATATTCAGAAATGACATATCCTATAAGTGGTTGACATGCAAAATATATAAAAAGTTCACATGTCTCAACAATCAAAAAGCATAAACCTATTAAAAAATGAGCAGAGGATCTGAACAGACACTTCTCCAAAGGAGAAATTCAGATGGCCAACAGGCACATGAAAAGATGCTGCACATTGCTAATCATCAGAGAAATGCAAAATAAAATCACAATGAGGTATCACCTCACATCAGTTAGGATGGCCACCATCCAAAAGACAAACAACAACAAATGTTGTCGAGGATGTGGAGAAAGGGGAACCGTCCTACACTGCTGGTGGGAATGTAAATTAGTACAACCATTGTGGAAAGCAGTATGGAGGTTCCTCAAAAACCTCAAAATAGAAATACCATTTGACCCAGGAATTCCATTCCTAGGAATTTACCCTAAGAATGCAGGAGCCCAGTTTCAAAAAGACATATGCACACCTGTGTTTATTGCAGCACTATTTACAATAGCCAAGAAATGGAAGCAACCTAAGTGTCCATCAGTAGATGAATGGATAAAGAAGATGTGGTACATATACACAATGGAATATTATTCAGTCATAAGTAGAAAACAAACTCTACCATTTGCAACAAAATGTATGGAGCTAGAGGGTATTATGCTCAGTGAAATAAGCCAGGTGGAGAAAGACAAATACCAAATGATTTCACTCATCTGTGGAGTATAACAACAAAGCAAAAACTGAAGAAACAAAACAGCAGCAGACTCACAGAACCCAAGAATGGACTAACAGTTACCAAAGGGAATGGGCAGGGTGGGTGGGAAGGGAGGGATAAGGGGAATAAGGGGCATTATGATTAGCACACATAATATAGGGTGGGATACAGGGAAGGCAGTATAGCAGAGAGAAGACAAGTAGTGACTCCACAGCATCTTGCTATGCTGATGGACAGTGATTATAATGGGGTATGTGGTGGGGACTTGATAACGGGGGGGAATTTAGTAACCACAATGTTGCTCATGTGATTGTATATCAATGATACCTTAACAAAAAAAATGTTATATATGTCTGACCAAAAGTGTGTAACACAGAATGTTCAAGAAATAGAATATTTTTTTAAAAGCCCAGCAACTTTTATCCCAAATCAAGAATCTACCTGAATAGGGTATATATGTCCTCTAGAAACAGAAGGAAGTTTAAGTTCTTAACCTTTTAATATAAAGAATGTTAGAAGGAAAAATGATCATGGCAGGACTTCCCATTTCAGCTCTAACATGTAAAGACCTTCGTAGTTGTCACTCTTGTATTTACAACAAGAAAATCTGAGCAAATGAAAAACCAGCAATTTTTCTTGGATTCGTTTGGAAATTGCTTACCAGCCATCATCCCAAAGTCTGGACAAAGAGGCAAATCCAGAGAGTTCTTACTGAGATTTGTTTAACTGGAGCAGAAGTGGCTGGAGCCCTAAACTGGTAGGAAGACTTAAGTGGTAATTTTGATAAAGAGCTGAAGGCTGAGCCTCAATGAGCGAGAGAAATTCCTGGTGGCTGCAGCCTTAGGGTTTTCCCAAACTTTCATAGATTTTGCTTCCAGGAACAAAAAAAATACTTAAAAAAATATTATCTAACAAACGCCAAATTTTCAAAAGCTGTGGATCATATTTTGCCTATACCAACAGAAGTTATCAGAGAACTTCTGCCTTTTAATTGTAATATGCATCTGACAAGCCTAAAATGATGTATAATGAGAATCACTCTTATTCTACTTTTGCAACCAGGAAATCCAAGGTGATTTATCCAAGGGCAAACAAAAATAAGAAAGAGAAAAAAACAAATTCCTACATATTCATTCATCCACTCATGCCTGGCCTAGAGTTATTTCACGTGAAAGTGATTTTAATGCAATTAAAACAGAAGTGCAACAGAATGGAACATTGTCCTGAAAAGACTGTACCACTATTGAAGCTAATCTGAATACATTATATTTCTTTTTCTGTTGCAAGCATTAAGATTTATACAAACAAGTAAAGCTTTAGCCAAAGCATTTTCATTTTTAATGCATTTTTAAAAGAAGGTACTCAACTTACATGAAAGTATTAGTGACATTTTTTCACTTAAAATGTGGCCTTATCACAAAATAGAGGTCTACATCTGCTGATAGTTTTGAGTGAATGAAAATCAGCAACTTTTCTGAGGCCTTTATATAGTTCAGATGTTTTAAGTAATGCAATCGTGTTACATTCTAGCCCACATTTTCTACCTCCTGTAAAGGGAAACTATGGAAAACTAGAGAAGAATTTGTCATCTTTACTGAAGCAAACATTCATGAGTTTTTCCAGTATTCTCACGTGCATATGGCATCTTTCAGGAAACACTGCTTTGCGATACATTTTAATATTCCTATTCTTTTAAAGCCTCTGAAGGGATCATAATCCTGTAAACCATTTGTTTTATCTTGAATAAAGAGGAACTCTTAAAAGAATTCATCTGAATACCACAAGCTAAGATTCTAATCCAGGGCATGGGAAAGTTTTGAGCCAAAATAAAGATTTTTGTTTTAGCCATAATCACTCTGATGAAAAACATGGTTCAAAACACATCACGTAAGGAAAGACTGCTGGGCATTTTGGATCATTTCCCAAGGTAGTGAGAAAGGAAAGTGACCTGAGATTGTTGTTGGCATCCTCATTTTTTAATTTTTATTTTTCAGCCTTATTGCAGTCTCATAATAGGGTCTATATTATAGATAACCAAGAGGTTAGAGAAATTAAGGCATACACCTCTTCTATTAATTTAAATTTGAAATCTGTATAACGATGCCTGATATACATGGTTTAAGGGGACTGAAAGGTGTAGTCCATTAGAGCAAGTAAACAGCATACAACATTCTCATTAGTTAAATATTTAATTGAACGATTACTTTGTGTGATCATTGTGAATTCTGCCACCTTAGTTAGACCCTGGTGTCCAGAATATTACCTTCATTTAGTTCTCTACTGACCCTTAAATATTATTTCTGAGCCACAGTTTTCTTATCTGCAAAATGGGGTGAACTCCAGGGACCTATAATGTAGGTTGCTGTGATATTAAGTGGACTAATATTAATACCTCATATGGAATGCCTGATACAGTCAACACTCAGTAAGTGTGAGTTGGTATGTTTCATTAGGTCTGATAAAATTTTTCATTGAGAACATTTATTGATGTATTATGCAATTCTATTTAATGGCAACATCTGTGGCAATTAAAGGAAACCTGTCTTTAAAAAATACTTCAGAAAAAAATTTTAAAACCATCAGAAACTTAATTCCAAGTGAAAGCTAATAAGCATATTGCTGTGTTGCCAAGATTCAAACATGACTTTATTCTTTTAGCATAAGAAGAAAAAGAATAAGACCTTGCTTTAAAGTGTTTTTTAAAGTTGTAAGATTGAAACTGTCATAAATTAATTCCAGCATTTCAGGTTAGAATAATTTCATATGATAACAACTTTGCATCATTTCATTATTAATAAGGTCACTGGACTCTTTCAAACTGCACTGTTTTCAGCTTGATCATTTTTTCTTCTGTGGCACGTGATTCTCCATACTTTTTGATTGAGTGGCCTTCAGAAATGATTTGTAATTTCCTAAATTAATGCATTTTATGAAAACAAATGATGCAATGATTCTTTGAAAATTCTGAGACCACAAATGGTTTTCCCTTTAATCTTTTGTTTTCAATCACTAAATGATCAAAGATATTTTATTTAAAATGAGTCATTTAATGTATTGGGCTACCAGGTACAATATATTGTCTGTTGCACTGACTTAGGTTTATACTGAAATGAGTTAAACAAATGTATCAATGAATACAATATGGAACTTTTACATTGTAGTATTTCTTAGCTACACAGCCTGGTGGACTTTTCTTTTATTCCTTTTTAAAAACACAAATGGAAGGGACTTGAACATCTAAAGAAAGATCTTGCAGTTTCTTAAAGTGCATATCCTATTCTGAACACACTTATTTCATTCTCACAACACTTTCCCTTTCCAGCTTTCCTCCATTCATGCTGTCTTTGCTTACTTACATTTTCCCTTTCTTAATTCATCCTCCTACATTGTATCTCCAAAGCTCAGAGCTGCAGATGGAGGAGGTTAAGAGATAGAGTGAGAGGATAGCAAGACTGACGAGGATGTCTTTAGTCGGAGTTAGGTCCAAAGGTAGAGATTTTGCCCCACAAATGATAAGAGGACAGGAAACAAAGCTTTTTTTAGTTGCTATTTTTTATCAAGGAATGTATGCATGTGTTTGCATGTGTGTGCAGCTGTTTGCATGTGCATTTGTGTGTGTGTGTGTGCACACACGCGTTTGTGTACCTTTATTTTTGCTTTCACCTTGTTGTCTTTCCCATTAAATAGATCCACTCGGTGATGCTGTGCAGTTCCTTTTATCCCAGAATATTTTTCTTTCAATATCCTCTATTTGATATGTAAAAAACTAATAATATGGAAAGTCTACTGATGCTGGACATGGGAAAAGGACCAAATTTTGAGCAGCATGCCACAGTGTTTTGAAAATACCTGAGAAAAGGTCCTCTAAGGGTAAACATCTCTGGGTAAACTAACAAAACTGTCAGGGGCAAAATACAAAAGCAGTTTTTTATATGTAAGCCTATTACCACTTTATTTGGAGAGCCATGCAACTATATATTTATATTTTTGTTTCCAGGCTGTATCCAACACATCAATAAAACGTCCCAAAAGGCTGCAAGCCAGACTCTCCTTCATCTTTTTTTTTTTAGGGCTAGTCCAACCCCAAAATAGTCTCAATGATTGGAAAAGCAAAACAGATTGGAATGCTTGGTATTTTTTCATTTTTCAATTCTCATCATACTCATATTCCTTCCCCAGAAGGTTTAATTTAACGTGGTATGTATTCATGTGCTTCTATGTGTTTTCTCACATGAGTGATATTATTGATAATGAACAGTATCTGTAAAACATATCAAGACACAATTCCCAGCTTGAAAAAATAGAGCCTATATCAGGAAAGAAGAAATCCTCAAATTCAAAGATGCCTGAACATCAACCCCTCCACTAAAGCAATATACCTCTAGGAAGAAAAAGTATTTCTGAAAATAATCTTCTATTTCATATTAAAATGATTATGATTATAGGTTTCCTAAGGATGCTGCACATGTCATTAACTATTCAATATTAGTTGGACACATTGTTAGAATATACTTCTGCTGTACTATCTCAGAAAACCCATTGTTTACATACAATGAGTAAATAAATTAGATCTATTTTATGCCCATCTGCAGCTTTCTGTCATATATTGTACCCACACATACCAGGGACGAAAAGGTTAAGTACCACAGAAAAGAAAAATACTGGCATGAAGTAAAAATAGACTAATGTAGTCTTTTGTTTCTGAGTCATGTAATCTTCATTAAGTCATACTCAACTTGAAAGGCCTGCACCTATTGTAGATGCTCAGTAAGTATTTGTTGGATGAAGTGATGACTTATCAGGAAGTCTGAAACCTCTTTTATTAGCATGTAGGAGCTTGGGGAGAGATGGAGTCAAAGAAAGGCCTTCATGGAAGGAAGTGAAACTACTAAGTGGGTAACTATGGCTGACACTTGCAAAATGTGTATAAGAATAAAAGGAACTCTTTCAGTTTTAGAAAATTTAAATTAGGAATAACTAGAATTCCAGGCCTAAAGCATACGTCAGATATGGGGGTGAATCTGAGAGTTCTTAAGTTTAATAAGCAAGTATGTGTACTAGTTCCATGCTTTATGCTGGGGGCAGGAATCTACATAACTGTAGCAAAAGCCTCAACACAAGCAACTGAATATTTTAAAATAGTAATTTTCATGACACAGAGATATCTGTCAGATAATGCAGAAACACCACTCAAAGTCACAATGGATTCTAAAGGACAGGGACTCGGGTATTTCACTTGGCTGCACACAGTTAAGACTTTTAACGGTGATTTACAGAAAAAGGACTGGATCATGAACCTCAAGAAAGCAATGGCTGAAATTTACAGTTTTGCACCTGTATGATAGTGCTTAGGGTAATTATTTAGGAAACTGTTCTTATTATATAGTGAGTGTTCCACCCATTTCAAATAAATTTTTGTCATTACAACTTAAACTCCAGTTAAAGAACCTCTTTCTAGAATTCTTATAGAAAACTACCTGAATAAGGTTTACACCAACTCATAACATCAGGAAATATGTTCATGTCCAGAATATTTAGATCACATAAAGGGAGATGGTGAAAAAATAATATTTAGAATTGTGGACTTCAGAAGCAGCATATATGGGTTCAAAGCCTGGCTCTGTCATTAACAAGCTGAGTAATCTGGGGGCAACTGAAGCTGCCCCTCTTCACTAAAATGGGGAAAATAAACAGTTATTTATCTTCTCATTAAAATGGGGAAATTAGTCACTTCAGAGGGCTGTTACGAGCATGAAGTTACCCCATGGTAACTTAGAACAGTGCTTGACACATACCACATACCTAGTGTTCAATGAATGTTAATAATTATTTTTATTATGACTGTAGAACACACTAATGTAATTGTATCCCAATAAAGCATAACCCTGCTGGCATATGTGAAACAGTTAAAGTAGGTAAATAAACTTTTCCATTTTCTGGTGGGTCTTATGAAATCAAACTAAATAAAATGTATATCAAGACATGTAAAATTCACCTGTTCATAACTTACAGAACATTACTTCCAAATCTGTTGCAAAGGAATTTCCTATTTTGAACTAAACTTTTGAAACTTTTGTATGTATTCAGCACCCAAAGCAGGAAGTAATGGCGACTCAACACCTGAGTCTCTGGAAAACTCAATGGAAATCGTATTTCATGCCCACCATGACTAATTCATATTTCACCTGGTTACATGTAGTCATGGAGATGGGAGTGCAACCGGATTCTTTAGCAATTGCACAGGCTCAGACACCTTTCAGTCGGGCAAGAATTTAAATACTTGTTCACCTAACTCAAAGACAAGGAAACAGAGATTCAAAGAGAAAAACAAAAATGGCTTGTGCAAAGTCATCTAGTGAGTTAATGCAGAAATGAGAACAGAAACAAGCCAACTAGTTCAAGGTTCTTTACAACACTTAACACTGTTATCATTATTATCACCTATCATTGCCACATTGTTACTATTAAAAGTGCTTCGACCCCAAATTTGATAAGTATAGGATTATTATTACACCTTTTGTTAGTTTTATTCATCTATTCACAAAAGTAAAGTTTTGATACAATGACCATTCTGATTTATCATAAGATTTTAAAAATTTAGGTGTAAGCACATACATTATAATGATATGATTTCTGTTAAACTCATATTGATTATTAGCATTTAAAAACATGATTCATTCCATCATCTAATAAAAATAATAGATGGTTGCTTTCTAATGCATTAAACCAATATATAAATGCCAGCAGGAAGTACCAATCACACTGAATTAGGATTGTGCATAAATCTTAGTTAGTTTGGCTTTATACAGTGTCCTGGATATGATCATTTTGTAAAATAAAAACAAATGCTTTCATTTGACCTGTGACTTATGCTTTATAAAAATATATACAATTAGGGATATAATTGTGCAATTTTTCAGCTGAAAACTTCTACCCATCTGTCTAGATTTCATATTAACCTCATTTTTCTCCATACTGGGATTTATGTTTACCCAGATTATTTTTATTAATTTTACAAAGGAAAGCTTTGGATTCAATTTCATACATTTTATGTGTTAAATACTTATTGTGTGTTTAGAAACATTTGTACCCTATCACAGAAAACAAAAGAGTGTCATTCTTACTTACTGTGATCAATGCTTCTGCTCTTTCCTCTAACAGGAGAACAAAGTGATAAAATATAAATTAAGCATTTTTGCATGTACTAAAGAACATTGCTATGTACAACATGGACATTTTTCTTACAGGTCGGGTGACTGGTAATGTATTCTCCAGTTTTAAAATTTCCATAAAAAGGATTTTTAATGTGAGATTGTGTTTGTTTGTCCTTTTATATTTTGGGGGAAACACCAATACATTTACTTGGATCTGCTGTGTAAAGTATGGCTTCTTTCTCTCACAGATTTTCTGAAGCAGCCGAATTGGTTCTCTAGACATTTCATATAAATCATGATACCTGAGAAGTATCTTCCCTTCTGATATCTATGAGATATAAAAATAACTAAATAATTACTCTAGGAAAGTTGTCATTGTCCTTGACTCCTATCTTCTCTGTCATTTTGTTTTTGCTCCAGACAATGCTCATAGTGACTTGGATGACAGATATTTTTACTTCTACACCTTGAGCAAACCCAGTCAAATTCAGAATCAAAGTCAGTGTTTTTATTGTTTTTTTCATATGCATGTAATAGTGATTATCCAAACCATGAACTATTTAATCTCTTTGTTATCTTTATATAAGTCAATAAATCACAGAAATGTAAAGTAATACATTATTTTTCTGAATGTAGAAGAGATACCTAGTTCTACATATATGCATACATATTTAGGACTGGGTAGCTTGAATTTTCAAAAATCAATGTACATCAATATAAAAATATTTTTAAATTATATAAACACATATATTCCTCAACTCTTTATTTCCCTTTGCTAGAGTATACATATTTGTAGAATGGACTTATACTTTTTCATTGATGTTGGTTCATGGATTTATAATATAATGTTCCATTAATATATAAATATTTAAAATTAGATACAGAGGGAGTTCCAGTTTCTAGTCTAATATGTGAAAGGCTTGAAAATCATCACTCCCATTATCACAAAAAGAAAAAAACAGAACTGATCTTTGATCTCTGATCTATAAGAAAATAGCATTTACAGAGCAGTTTATCATCCTGAAGACACAAGAGAGAGGAAAATTAAGAGCATCACAGCTTATGAGGAGCAGATACCAAAACTGTGCTGGCGCTCACAACTGGTAGAAACATTTAAAGGGTAATTGACTGATTTCTGGAGACTGAGTGTAGACTAGCTTAGAAGAAAAACTGCCTGGGGTCCCAGCCTTTTAAGAGACCTCACATCTTCATGAGTTTTACCTCTAGGAACCCCACCAGTTTCTTAGAGTGAATATCAGAAAAATTCCCTCACAATTGGTGTAGAAGAGGGAGAAAAGTAACAGTATTGAGATATGCCTAGAGCCTTCTTTCTCCTCAACAAAGGTCTGGCCTGTCCCACCAGAGCCTAACTTGGGTTATGCCAGAGGCTAGCCGACCTTGGGAAAGGGGAAAACCAATTCCTGTCCCCTCTAGACTTCCTGTCTCTCCTAAGGAAGAAGAAAACCTCTTTAGCATCTTACCCCCCTCCTCAGCACCTTATCATCACATCAACAGGGCTCTTCTATAAAAACAGAGGATTGCAGCTAAAAGAACTTCACATTTCACATCTTATTTAAGAAGTTTCTAAGAAAGCACTAAGACTACTAGGAAGACGGAAATAAGGGCGCTAGAGGAAAGTTTAAACTCTGATAGCTACAGCTACAGTAAACATAAGCACAGCCTAACTCCTAGCTACATACATAAATCCTCACACTAAAGACCTATTTATCACAGTTTCTTTTATTTAATATATAGACTCCAGCTTTCAACAAAAAATGGCAAGGTATGCTGAAGTCAAAAGAACACATTCTGAAGAGACAAAACCATATCAGAATCAGACTCAGATATGTATGCAGAGATTATCAGGCCAGGAATTTTAAACAAGTATAATTAATATGTTAAGGATTCTAATAGAAAAAGTGGGTGACATGCAAAAACACATGGGTAATATATACAGGAGAGGGAAAATCTTTAGAAAACATCAGAAGGAAATGTTAGAAGTCAAAAACTTCTGTAACAGAAATAAAGAATATCTTTCATGGGCTCACTAGTATAATAGACATAATTGAGGAAAGAATTAGTGAGCTTGAATATATATCAATACAAACTTTCCAAGCAGAAGAGCAAAGAGGAAAGTGAGTCAAAAAAAAAAGGGACAGAATATCCAAGAACTGTGTACATAAAACAAAAAGGTACAACATATGTGTAATGGTAACACCAGAAACAGAAGATAAGAGAAAAACAGAGGAAATGTTTGAGTAAACGCTGAGTAATTTTCCAAAATTAATGACAGACACTAAATCAGGAAAATAAAAGCAAAAGGTTAAATATAAAAATATCTACATCTTTAAAGAGGCCAAAGGAGAGAAAAATCTCACTTACGTAGAAACAAAAATAAGAATTCAAAAAAATTCTCCAGATACTATTCAAGCAAGAAGAGAATGGTGTAAAATATTAAATGTGTTTAAAGAAAAAAGCTATCAACTTAGAAATCTGTATACCACAAAACTATCCTTTCAAAGTGATTTTTTTTCTTTTCAATTTCATATTTGTGGGAATTTGTTAGCAGTAGACTTATCTTGCAATAATAACACTAAAAGGCATTCTACAGAATGAAGGAAAATGATCTAGGTCAGAAACTCAGATATACATGAAGAAAAAAAGCGCTATAAAAGGAATAAATCAAGTAAAATAAAGTATGTTTTTCTTAGTCTTCATTATCTAAAAGATAACAGTAGTAGGTTTAAAATAAAAGCGACAACATATGAAATTATAACTTATGGAAAATGAAATAAAAGACAATAATTTTATAAGGAATGAAGAGTTGGCATTGGGAATACTCTGTTATGGGGTCAAGTCACCTGCACCATCAGTAGAGCAGTATAATATTATTTGAAAGTAGACATACATTAGTTGTAAATACATGTCGTAAATCCTTGGGCAATCACTAAGAAAATTTAAAAAGAAGCATGATCAATATGCTAAAAGAGGAGAGAATAAAAGAATCATCAAATAGTCAATAAAAAACAGAGAAGGCAGTAAAAGAGTGGAAGAGAGGATCCCCCCCAACACACACAAAAGAAACAAAGAACAAAGACAGTGAATAGAAAATAGGTATAAATACAGTAGCCATTAATCCCTCTGTATTAATAATCACTTTAAATGTGAAATGTACAATAAAAACAGAGATTTTCAGGACAAATAAAAAATAAGATGCAATGGCGTGTTATCTACGGGAAACTGACATTTTACATATATTTTTACAGAGAGAGTTTACAGAAAGACTATTTATAGAGATTAGTTAAAGGTAAGGAATGGAGAAAAATAAACCATGCCAACAATAATCAAAAGAAAGCCAGAGCAGCAATATTAATTTCAAGCAAAGACAATTTCAGAGCAAGAAAAATTACTAGGAATGAAGAGGGACATTATATAGTGAAAAGTGGTAAAAAAAAAAAAACAGGAAGGTATAACAATTCTTAATGTGTATATGCCTAACAACAAAGCATCAAAATACACAAGGCAAAAACTGACAGGGATGTAAGGAGAAATATGCAATTCCACTATTGTGGCTGGGTATTTCCACACCTCTTTATCAGTAATTGACAGGTCCAACAGGTAGAATATCAGTAACTATATAGTTAAACTGAACAACACCATTCATCAACAATATCTAGTTGTCATCTATAGGATACTTTGTCTAACAACAGTAGAAAATAAACATTCTTACCAAGTTCACATTCACCAGGATATACTACATTCTGGCTATAAAACACACCTTAAGACATTTTAAAAATAGAAAGTATGTAACATGTGTTTTCAGACCATGGTAGAATTAAACTAGAATTCAATAACAGAAAAATGCCTGGAAAAAAAAAACAAAATATTTGAGGATTTACAACACATTTCTAAATAATATGTGGGTCAAAGAAGAATTCTCAAGAGAAATTAAAAACACATTGGAGTCAATGAAAATGAAAACACAATTTATCAAAATGTGGTTAGAAAGCAGTGGTTAGAGGGAAATTTATTACATCAAATGTATATATTATTAAAAAGGAAAGATGTAAAGTGAATATGCTACCACCTTAGAAAAAAGGGGCAAATTAAATCTAAACTGAGCAGAAGAGAAATATGAAAAATTAGAGCAGAAATCAATGAAATTGAAAATAGGAAATTAACAGAGAAAATCAATGAAACCAAGGGCTGTTTTTTTGTCAACTTGATAAAGAATAGATAAATAAAACTGCAACAAACATCATACTTAATAGTGAGAAATGGATTTTTTTTCCCTAATTTTGGAAAGAATGCAAGGGTGTTGTCTCTTACCACTATTATTTAACATCATCCTGGAGATCTTAGCTAATGCAATAAGAAAAGGAAATAACAGGTACACAGTTTGGGAAGGAAGACATAAAACTGTATTCATTTCCAGATGACAATTATCTACATGAAAATACAGAAATGTGGCAAGTTATAAGTCTAATATGCAAAAGTCAATTGATATTCCTATATACCAGCAATGAACAATTGGAATTTGAAATTAAAAGTACCCTGTTTACAATAGCACCAAAAATATTAAACAAGTATAAATCTAACAGAGTATGTACAAGATGCATATGAGAAAAACTACAGAACTCTGGTGAAAGAAATCAAAGATGCAGAAATCAATGAAACTGGAAATAGGAAATTAACAGAGAAAAATCAATGAAACCAAGAGCTGGTTCTTTGTCAACTTGATAAAGAATAGATAAATAAACTACAACAAACATCATACTTAATAGTGAGAAATGGACAGACATTCCCTCTTCTTAGATGAGAAGACTCGATATCGTTCAGCTGTCAGTCCTTCCCAACTACCCAAATTCAAGAATTAATATAAAGCTACAATAACCAGAAAAGTTCAGTCTTGGCTAAAGAATAAACAAATAGGCCAATGAAGCTGAATAGACAGCTCAGAAATAGACTCACACAAATATAGTGAACTGATCTTTGACAAAGGGACAAAGGTAATTTTCAATGAAGAATACATATTCTTTTCAATAAATAGTGCTTGAACAACTGGACATCCATATGCCAAAAGACACAGATCTTACACCTTTTCTGTAAAAGTTAATTCAAGATAGATCATAGATCTAATGTCTAAGAAAAATTATAAAATTTCTAGAGGGTAGCATAAGAGAAAATCTAGGTAACCTTGGATTAGCAAAGATTTTTTAGATATAACACAAAAAAACATAATCCATGAAAGAAAAAAATTCATAATTTAGAATTTATTAAAATTAAAAAAATTCTGCAGCAAATTGTTGCTGCAAAAGCAACTCATAAAGGAATAAAAGGACAAGCCACATTCTGGGAGAGAGGATTTACAAACCACTCATTTGATAAGGACTTACATCCTAAATACAAAAAGAACTTCAAACCTGAACAATAAAAAAAGAACCCAATGTCAAAGTGGGAAAAAGATCTGTATACCTCACCAATACAGATCGCAAATAAGTATATGAAAAGATGCTCACCATCATGTTTCATTAGGAAATTGTGAAATAAATAACAATGAGATACTACTACACAACTATCACACCGATTATAATGATGAAATCTAATGCAGGTACAATACCAAATGCTGGCAGGAATGTGGAGCCAAAGGAACTTTCATTCATTGTTTATGTGAATGCAACACAATTATGCAGTCATGTTGGAAGACAGTTCAACAGTTTCTAACAAACTAAATATGGTGTTAATGTATAATTCAGAAATCACACACGTTGATATTTATTGAGATGAGTTGAAAACATGTGCACACACAAACTGCATATGAATATTTATAGCAGCTTTATTCAGAAATACCCAAAATAGGAAGCAACTAAGGTGTCCTTCAATAGGTGAATAGGTCAACAGGGTATGGTACATCCATACAATGGAATATCATTCAGCAATAAAAAAATAAATGAAATATTAAGCCACAAAAAGGACATGAGGAAAACTTAAATGCATATTACGTAGTTGCAGAAGCCAATCTATATGATTCTAACATTATGACTTTCTGGAAAAAGGCAAAAATATAGTCACAGTAAAAAGTACTTGTTAGGAATTCAGAGAGGAAAGGAGGGATGAATAGGTGGAGCAAAGAGGACTTTCAGGCCAGTGAAACTATTCTCTCTGATACTAAAGATACATGTATGACATTATGCATTTGTGAAAACTCATTGTACTGTACAACACAGAGTGAACCCTAAGGTTAACTACCTACTCTAGTTAGTAATAACATATCAACACTGGTTCATCAATTGTAACGAATGTACCAAGTTAATCTAAGATGTTAATAATAGCAGAAACTATGTCCAGGGTGGAGAGGGGAGTATATGGAAACGCTGTTCTTTTTGTTCAATTTTTCTGTAACTCTAAAAAATAAAATTATTATTTTTAATTAGATGTAAAAACATCTAATTTTTAAGATGTAAAAATTAATAACATTAATATAACAATCCTGAAAATCTTAACAGAACATGTGGTTGTTTTAAGATCAAGGTTTTGTATATTTTTGATGGACAGCATGTTTATTAACACACTAAATTCATCCATGGCAGACATCCACCAATGCTGTATATATATATCTTGGTTGACATATGCAAATATAGAATACCTCCTATACTCTGTTGGTATTGTGCATTGATTCATTTTTAAGGTATAAAAATGGATTCACCTTCCATATATTTCATGTATATATAAGTCACCAGCTCTTCACACTCTACATAAATTGATCCTGGAACATCTGTGAGAAGCCTTAAATACCTCTTGGGCCCCCAAGGGAGTGAATACGACTCATATATAAACAGACACTTTTTTAATATCTAAAATCCCTATCAATTTCATGGCAACTATAAATAACCATTAATTTACAACCCTAAGACTAGTTTCTTCGATTATGCTTCATATAATTATATATATTTTAAATGCAAATATTTGTTTATAAATATTATTCAAAGAACTAATAAGCTCTTTTAAATACCAAAATATCTCACTTTCTCTAATTATGATAATTTATAGCTGGATAAATAGCATGTCAGACTGTTCGCTCCTCCTTTATCCATTGTGGTGTACTCAAATGGGAAATCTAAAACATAAAGTCTGTAGCAGCTTTTCCAACTGCTTCTGCTTTTGAACACAGCATGTTAAGGAAATACGTGCTCTGCTATACGGTTACCATACATAAAATCATTTAAAATACAAGATCCATTTTTCTATATTGCAAAAGAAAATATGGTATTAGTTTACCTAACATGTATTATTTTATCTAAGTTAGTCTTCTACTGTGTTTCATCAAACCCTATTAAAACAGATTCTAAGTCCAAAATCCAGTAACTTTGGACCCACTAAAAGAATGAAATAATTTTTAAATTAAAAAAAAATACCTGTGAGTGATAACATTTAATAGGAAATGTTCCCACATGGTATCTTTGTGTGAGGAGCACAGACACTATACATTGTGGAACACCACAGGGCATGCTGCTGCCTGCCCTCCAGGAACTCAATCCTAGTGGAAAAGACAGACATATAATTAATGAAAACTTGTGCAGTCCTGACTACTTTAGTGAATCTAATAGAGACACAAAGTTCTTTGGGAGTGTAAAGAGGGAACAATTAAATATTACTAATATTCATGTTGAACTTGAAAATGTCCAGCTAACACACCCTCACTATCAGAAGACTCTCTTCCTTGAGTGCCCCACCCACTGGTTGTGATCGATTTCCACAGCCACTCACATTACCTCTTCCTTCTAATGACATAGTGGTTGACAAAATCTATTTCTGATTTAGCTCTAATGTCCCCTTTATTCAGAGGCTCTTCCTCATCATGCTTGCCCAAGCAGCCACAGCCATTCTCTGATATTTTACTCTATTTTATCTTCTTCATTCACAGAATTAATTATACTTTCTATTGTCATTTTTATTCATTCACTTTTCATTTCATCATCTGCCCTGTCTCCAATTAAACAGAAGTTCCTTGTGGGAACCCAAGAAACTGTTTAGTTGAGGTGTGAATCTCGGTCTGTAAGATACTGTACCTGTTGGAGTGGATCAGTGGATTGTTGATTGGCAGATTGACTAAACTAGGGCTTTAATCTCACATTTTTATTTTATTAGTGCTTTCATTAGCAATTCAACTTGACAAGTACAAATTACCTCAAAATAAATTTCTGTCTCAAAATTATTTCTTACAAAATAAATGTAAGGCTGAAAATGATACAATCAAGACTATAGTGGAAATCAGTAGTTGCAATATTTATCAAAAATGTTATTAATGCTACAAACAATACAGCAAAATAAAAGCCTGACTCCACAACATTTCGACAATGCTGTAGTCAAGTTATTAATATATTAGAGAATACTGTTTCTACACTCGCAGGACAATTGGGCATGTTCCAGTTATAGTGTGATTATAGGCATACATCAATACCTCCCAAATTTAGTTTTTTGGAGTTAGGAAAAAAAGCTATTTGACCTAGTGTTAGAATATCTTATAGGCATCTGCATAGATTTAACAGCCAGAATTAATTTAAACATTGTCAATATCCTACTCTTCAAGACCCAAGTTTTGTATCAAAAAGTCATTCCATGGGCATAGTTAAATAAATCATAATAATAAAAGTTTAAAAATTGATGTTCTTGACAATTATAAAAAATTCATGACTCATATATTGTGTTTCTGATGTTTTCCATGGTTACATAATCACAGATAGTTTTCTAAGTTATGCACTAATGTTATCAGTTATTAATTAGAGGAGGGTATAATGTTTACACATTGAAACACATTCTTATTACAAATAGACAATTTTGCTCAATTTAAAAATTGATATTCTGTTTTGATTACCTCTGTTTTTTCTGTAGAAACTTTGTTCACGTGAAGGTCATCATATTATTTGATCCTTACACCTCTTGCTATGACTCCATACTTGCCTTGCTGATGTGGCAGTGTCTTTAAAAGTCTGGGAAACTCTCACAGTAAGAAATAAACTTTCCTTAGAGCCAAATATCATCTTTCTGTCCCTGTATGTCTGTCTGTCTCTTTCACACACATACACACATACATAAATACACATACACAAGCTTGTGTGTGACACAAATATTTCCCAAAACAAAACTTACACTTAGCACGTGCAAATGCAATGGTACAATAATTAAAAGAAAATAGGGCTAACTGAGGTACAGCATGTAAAATACAGTGCCTGATAGTAATTCTCAATAAACATTCACTGAATGAAATTGTTGAATATTGAATTTTGGCACTGTTATTTACAGTACATAAATGATTATATTTAAGTTTTAACATGCAGGGATTATGGAGATTATCATACATACATATTGGACTTGAACATGCCAGAGGATATCTGAGAGGCTTATGCTATAGTATGCAGTAAATAAATGTTTAGTGAGCATCTAGTACTTCAACATGTTGGAGACACAGATAGCTGTGAACAAAAGAGACAACGGTCTCTGCTCTCAGATCTTGAAGATCTTGAAGAAGAAAAAATGAGTAAAATGTGAGATGCTAATAAGCGCTATGAAAAAACATAAAGCAGGAAACAATGAAAGTAGGGCCACTTCTATGGCAGATGCTTAGGTGGAAGGGCCTTACAGAGAGGTCCATATGTGAGTAAATGATTAAATGAGATGACTCCTAAAATGACTGTGGTTCAGGCAGTAGAAACAGCCAAGTGCAAACTCCCTGAGGCAGGATGGTGCCTGATGTGTTGCAATACAGCTAGGACTTGGGTGTGGCTACAGCAGTGGAAGGAAGGGGGAAGGGCTGGGAGATACAGCATTAACTGGGGGGAAATCCTGAAAAGCTTTGGAGGTCATGTTACGTAATTTGTTTTTGTCCTAGAGAGAAATTGGAAACCACTGGAGGGGTTTGAGCAGAGGAATCAGATGTTTTAAGAACCTGTCCACAGAGCGAATGAATAGATCAGGTAATGGTTTCAAACCATTGTGTGGTTGACCTGAATCTGTTGATGAGACATGATAGGCAGAGTAATAACCCCCCAACAAGGTCTACAGTATCCTAATACCTTGACATGTGAATAAGTTAAGGCATGTAGTGTAATGAGAAATTAAGTTTGCAGGCGGCATTAAGGTGGTTCATCGGCTGGCTTTGAGGAGCTTATCCTGGATCATCCAGGGGGCCCCGGTGGAATCATAAGGATCTTTGTAAGTGCAAGGGGGAGACAGAGGAGTTGAACAGAGAGAGATATGAAGACGCTGCACTGTGGGCTGTGATGTGGAGGAAGAAGCCACAATCAAGGAATGCGGGAATGCTGGAAAAGGCAAAGAAATGGATTGTCCCCTAGAGTCCCCAGAAGGCACACTTCTCTGCCAACACCTTGATGCCCAGTGAGCTCCATGTCAGAGTCCTAACCTCTAGGACTGCAGGAGAATAAATTGTGCTGCTTTAAGCCACTGAGTTTGATGTCATTTGTTACAGCAGAGTAGGAGTCTAATATATGAGGTATTTCAACAACTTGGCTTAGGAAAGCTACAGCGAGACGTGGAACAAGGCCCAGAAAAGTCCCAAATGGGTCTCTACCTCCCCTTAGTTTCCAATGTGTCATTAAAAGGTAGGGCATGTTTCTGGGGCCCCCACATCTCCGCCCCAGGTCTCCACTGCTTCTTTCCAATCGCTAGTTGCGTTTGGTAGTTTTAGTTACTTTTGGAAGTCTCTCAAAACTGGTCAATGAAGTCATTAAAACACATTCTTCTCATGATCCTATTTTTACGAAACCGGCATGTATGTGGTTGGCCACAAGTGTGGGTGTGCTTGACTGTATAAACTCCAGAGGAAAAAATCCTGCCTAATATATGCTGCAAATGAATAGGAGCTGGAGTTGGATGTGCGGAACTTCCATTTCCTGCTTTAGATGTTTTGCTTGACAAGTGGTAGATTTACAAATAATTTATACACGTTCACATATTTGAATTAAAAAAAGTTTAAATGCTTTTTTTTAAAAACTTCTCTGTACTGAATACAGATTCTAATTGTACAATGTTATTAATGTCTCAGTATATATCCAAGACACTTTGCAGGCCCTTCTGCCACTGTGAAATGTTGGTATTTTTCTGCTTGGCTCGTGCTTGGCCAGACATTGGGCATTGGGATTGTTTTGAGTATGGGGAGTCAGAGTAAGATTTTTTTTTCTGTTGCTCAATCATAAATAAATATGAGGCTAAATAAGCAATTATATCATCCTCAAAATCATATATTCTTTGTAAGTCAAAACAAACATTGGCAATTTCATATTCTTCAAACAAACATGTTTTTGCAGAAGACAAATCTTGAAAGTCCACTCCATGCTGTTGTTGGGAGGGGTGTGTGTGGGTAAACCCATACTGACATGACCCTATGGTATGAGAACGGCAATGTCAGCTGGATTTTTTGGTGACAGATCAATGAAGAGACCTATAGAGATTAGTGTAATTTAAGCAGCTAGAATCAGAATAAGCAAAATGAAAAAAATAAAAATTTATCCACTGAAATGGGGCTTATCTATTTACTCAGCAGTTGATAAAGCCTGACAACTTAATTAAGTCACTTTTATTAAGGCTCTACTGCTATGTGATACCTCAGTGATAATACACTTAACTGATGTGGACAATAGTTTTAAAAAATACTTCTGGAAAAATATCAATTAAGAATTAATACTTTAAAAACCACTTAAACCAAGTGACCTAAATTAAGTAAAATGGATTAGGAAAATTTTGTCTGTCAGAGTATTTTTTAAAACATCAGATATCCCTAGAAAGATGGCAGAAGATCAGGAATGGTTCAACACGTTCAAAATTGGAATGATAATAAATATTTTATCATATAATACAAAGGTATCAATATTTAAAAGCCTTCATACTCTACAAAATTTTTAATGCAATTTATGTTTCAGATATGATATCAGGTTGAAACATTCCTTTTCAGGTATTTTAGGAGATTAAGGGTATATGTTTATTATCTCAAACCCATTTTAACTAATTTCATTCTCAGGGTCAAAAACTTTCTGAAAATAACTGCTTTGAAATGTTCATTATTAATAGTGTTCCTCTCTCGTTAATAGTTTATGGTGAGCTTCTCAGAATATTATGAGACTGTAAAAATTCTATCCCAATAAATGTGTCTATAGTAATAAATTGAATATAAGTTACAGTCTATGAGTTTCACATTGATTTATGCTTGTCGTAACAATTAGCTGTGGATGGTCTGTGTAACATACTGGAGGGCAGCATATGGTTTACTATTTGCAGGTGCATAAGATCCAGAAATAGTCACAGTTTGTAGAAAATAAGTATAAAACCAGAAATTATTCCATTTTTAAACCAAACCTGAGTAGGAACCTCCTCTCAATCACCAATTTACTTCTCTGGATACTCTTTTACTTGATATAGGAAACTAGAGCCAATCAAATGTGTTTCTGAAAGTGATTGAGGGCTAAAGATGAGAGACAGACAACGGAGTTTTGGTACAAATCCACTGGGTGCATTTGCTTATGTAATAAAATCCTGCACCTTGCTTCTCATTGCAGATCGTTACACATATCACTAACATGGGTTTTTCATATAATAAGGAAGGCACTCTTTAAGTTTTCTTTATGAAAAGTGCAATATTCCATTCTTACACAATCTAAATATCTGATGTAACAACTTATTCCAACTATCAGGATAAAAATTGAAATATTCAGTTTATCATCATCATGCTCCCAAATGTATTAATGGTCACTATTTTCATATTTGAAGATAAAATATCCAGATGATGGATTATTTTTATCCAAGCTTTTGTGGTATTCACTTAGCCTTCATTAGTTACTTTGACACCATATAGTTGAACTTTGACATTTAGCTGTTGACTATTTCCAAATAAACACTTATAATTTCTGACCCTATGAAAATGGGAATATTTGTCTTTTTTTAATAATATTTCAGCATGCCTTTATGTTAGTTTTAAAATATGGAATTAATAAGCTTAAATGACAAAAACATTTAGGGGAAGATGTATATTGCAGGATGAATAATATAAATGTATTAAGGAGCTTCCCATGGTTTGTCTTCTTCAGTACAAGGATGTCATACTATAGTTGATAGCAAATAGAACACCTCACCCACAGGTGAGAAATGAGAATTTTTAAGGCCTATTGAACACAACATAATTTCACAGTGGGTCAGCACAAATTTATACAATGCAGGTGTTTCCATAATTGGAGTCCATTCGAAAAATGCACAGTATTCCATGCTCAACAATGTTCACACATAGTTCCATTTGGCTACTTTGCTGATCTTATAATAATATGCAACTTATTGAAATGTAAAAATAATACAAGTAAACGCCAAACCTAATTATCTTGAAAAATGCTTTACCTTCTTGCATAACTATTTTCTGGACCTAATATACTTAAAGCAGCACAGTTTGAATTGCCTACATGAAAATATTTAAATAAAATTTTGATTGCAAATGATGTCAGATTTCAAGAATAAAATGTATCATTAAATAATACCATGATACATATTTTTAAAAAAGAAAAATGTGAGATAATCTTAAATGTTATCAAATTCTTATTTTTTTTAACTAGAATAAAATAGTAACCCTTCATCCTCTTTAGGCTATGCTTATGTCTTTCTAAAATTACCTCTGTAGTTTTTGTTGTTGTTATGTAACATTTATTTTATTTCAACAACTATATATATTCTTCAAAAAAAGATGGAATTGGATTTTTGCTTTAATGGAGCATTAGCTTACTAGGTTTCAAAGGGTGTCCATACTTCTTTAGAAAGTCAAGTTCTTCATAAATCAAAGATGAGATGACTGATTTTTGAAGTATATAAAAAAAAATCAAAGTATTTGAGAAAGAAAACACACCTCAATCACCAGAAAATACAATGGACCTCTAAGTTTAGGAAACAAATGGCTTATCTGAATTAGCCCACCTAGGTATTGGTTGCAAAAGGAGGCAGAAGGGAATTGGCCCAGTCAACCAGCAGAACTGATGTGTTTTGTTTGGTTTTGCTTCTTAAGGATGGGCTGCTTTCATATCTTCCCTGCATGTCCAGCCCCATCTCTACCTGCAGCTCCAGCCCTTGGCTAACTCCGCTCTTGGACCTTTCTTGACTGACGGGCTCCTCACATTTTTGCTCATCTTCATGCTGTGGGATTTTTTAATATCCTCTCATCTGTGAGCAGGAATATGATTGATAAAATTCATTAGATATTTTGAGTAACCTATAAATTGTTAAGACTCACAAACACTACAAGAAAAGTATTTTTAGATAACATATTTTGTGTATTTTCCAATCCTAAACATTAAGAATTGGGTCCTATAGACCATAGGAGGAAGGAACAAACATTTGCTCTTGGGGGATTGAGGGAGCTGAGGGCACACGTGTGGCCCCCCACCCCCACAGCACTCTTTACCTCCATTAGCAGGAGTCTGGCCATTCAGAGGCCAGAACAGCCTCCATCTTGAATCTTATTCCCGCCCTGGATCATAGGCCTCAGGGATGCATCCCAACAAAAAAGGCCAGCCTTCCAAGAAAATATGTCCCCTTCCTGGCCTCACCCCAGACTATGCTTGTTCCTGAGGTCTAAGCTTTTTTGTTCGTGCACTTCTCTTTATTCTTTCCCTTTTTCTCTCCTCCGCATCTATAGTTTTGCTCTCTCACATGCCCTCTCCCCAGGCTAGCATATCTGATAAATAGCCACATCATAACGGAGCTCTCCTTACTTAATGTACACTTTCAAATATTTAGGTCAATAAATATTTTCTCCAAAACACAAATAATATAAATTGCCAGAATATGACAGCTGCAGTTTACTAAGTCAAGGAACTTATACCAGTTTATACTGGAATTTTTGTATAAATCACAATACCATGAAATAGCAGTCATTTTTCCCAGAAAACATTTATAGATGACAAAAACATGTTCTTCAAGTAATAAACAATAGTGTTAAAGAGAGTGAAGCAGTCACAAAAGAGTCTTTGGTATCCTTTAACCACAAACACAATTACAGAGCCACCATTAAGCTGAACTTAATTATTAAGTCACAATGCCTACTCTGGACTGGAGTAACTTTTCAATCCATATATTGCTTTGAAATACCATCAAAAGTGGACTCAAGGACTTCAGATTGGAAGTATTGCACAAGAGAAGAGAACTGATGTGGTGACAATTAAATCCAAAAGCCCTTGACCACTGCATCCCACACTCTTACAGCCCGCATATGAGCTGCTCAGAAGGTGACCTGTGGGGACACAATTCCCTTTGTTAGTTGCTTAAAGGAACACAGATGAATAAGGGTTTCTATAGTGATACTTAGTTTACTCATTTATTCAATAACTTAACATTTGTTTTTTTTCTCTGTTTTCTTCTTTAAGCACTTGAAATATTTCCCCTTTTAAACTTTCAGATTAACTTTTACCCAAACAGAATAATCTGTTTCAATGTGGAAACTGAGCATGAGTCTATGCAGATCTATATTTTTAAAATGATGCCTGAAATTATATGAAAAATCTGACTTGAAAATCCTCATTTTACAATTTGCTTGTATCTCTTGTAAAATAGGAAATAACATGAAGATTTTACGCTTACCAAGGAGATTGTTATAAAAGGTTAATTAAATATATTCGTTTGCAAAATTTAAAAAATATAACAAACACGGTTAGTTATGAACACCTTATAACATTTCAAGAGACCAAATTTGATGTCTCAAATTTGTCTTGTTAATATGTGCTTAATCATTCTGATTACCTTTGCATTATTTAATGCAAAAGGCTATGTCTACACTATGATAACACTCAATAAAAAAGTAAAGATTTAGGTGGTCTTTTTGCTTCCTTCTAATAAATCATGACAAAAATACTTTTGAAGTGTGTCATTTCCTCATTGATATCATTTTACTTTTCTAAGTGATCTAATTAAATCTCAGTCTACATCTTAGTCTAGAATTAATTCTTAGCCTGAAACCCTTGTAAAAATGTTAAAGAAATTTTTATTTAATATTTTCTTTCATTACCCCTACAGAATCACAATTCTGCAAATGGAGGACAAGGCACTCCTTGGGACCTCTGTGTACTCAGCTTCATTCTTGTATGTGATAAGGATACGTTGACCGATGTAACACGGATTTCTGAGCTCAGGTATTTTCCTACCTTAGTGGAAAGTCAGATTTCTGAACCCATTTGCTTGGATATACAAATGATCCACCCATGCCAAATCTCAAAAGTAGGCCTAGATTCACCAATATTGTCTATGTGTGTCTGCGCTTAAGTCTGCTGTTGATTTAGGAAGTTGGCGTGAATTTGACACCCTGCGTATGGGATACAATTTTCTCTCTGCAGTAATGGGTATGAGAAATGCAGTGTGCTTCCATTTACCTTACTTCAAACTCTGATTATTTCTGTGAGTTCCCTGTATGGTAGAGATGACTATGGTTTGAAAAGAAGCTCCACAGCCTCCCAGATTAAAACCAAGATGTGCTCTCTTTCAGAATACCATGCCCTCAACAAGATGAAGCCTTTAGCCATGAGGAGCTTCCACAAGCCAGGTGAGGAGATGAGGGAATTACTGAATTGTTCTTGTTACCATTTCCTAAATTGGGATCTCCTGTAAGAAATTATTGAAACCACTCTGGTTAGTGAAGCACTCTGGAAAGGAGATAAAATAAGACATGTTAGCTTCACTTGACTAATCAGTCCAGTTAGCTGAAACAGAAAAATCTGTCCGTGAGGGTAGATGGACCCTTTACAGTGTACACATCAAATCATTACTGAGCATTTGATACATCCAGGCATCGTCTGTGCTCTGGGGAACCTGTGGCAAGAAGATGAACACCCGGTGCACACAATGCTCATGCTATGGAGGAAGTGGAGTGGAAGGGCTTCTAGTAACTCTGCTTACTTCAAGCCTTATTTATCCTCATGGTTAACAGTAGGCAGGACAAATATGTTTTAGAGACTTCTCAGCAAGGCTTTCCAATCAAAACTGAATTCATCCCACTCTTATAAGGATGAAATCAAGCTGAATTAGGATTCATCAAAGACTTTGGCATAAAAACTTCAAGACACTTGCCATAGAATCTCTTATGCTTTTTTAACAATTGTAAAGGGCTTAGTTCCCTTGAGGAAACCTACCTTATAAGGACTACAGAAATTAGGAATCCTTCAGAGTGGTCCTTATTTTCACAAACTCTAATATTATGATTTTATCTTTCAAAAACGAAGACTTTCCTTACAATAAGCAAGACTGTACCTCTGTGATCTGATGATACCCAGTAGGATAATTGTCCTTTTTATTTACTTTCCACTTGGAAGCATGGAGATTGCTTTTATACCTACATGAAGAGTTTTGTGCAATTCTTGGTCATAATAGCTGCTTATTTAGGAAAGGAATAAAATTTAACTATTTTTTGTTTTAGAAGAAAAAATTAACCGGCAATCTCCTTTTAATGTTTAGCTTCTTCTGTATAATACATCCATGCTCATTTAAGAATGATTGGGAATTTCTACAGTTTATGTTAATTGTTTAAACATATATTCTTACTTTGAAAAAATAGGTATTGCATATTCTACAGATTCAATAGAGTCTAGTGTCAATTTAGTTCTTAAAATAGACTTCTCATAAATAGTGAAAGTAGATATTTCTTCTAAAAACTGACTCGGGAAGTCACTTATTTGTTCAGTAATAGGATAAAGGCCTCTTGAATCTAAAACTTTCCATAGTTGTGGGGAAATTACCTATAGGCTTAAATATTACATATCACCCCTCTTCTGGTTCTACTAATAAGCAGACAGATTTGGGTACATTAAAGTCTAATCAGGAGGAAAAATTAAATAATTTAATGGGCAAAAATACTTGTACTACATAGTTTCTTTCTTCCAAGAGCACAGCGTGTATGAGAGACAGAGACAGAGATAGGAGACCAAGACTGAGATGGAGAGACCAGAGATAGAGAACAACAAGAGAGAATGAGTGAGAATTTTGCAGAAAACAAAGCAGTATGAAAAGAAATAGGTGGTTATGTTTATTAGCAATGGAAAGTACCTTCTTAGAACTCAAGGTCCTGAGATACAGTAGCTGGCAGCACTATTATTCATGTTCTCCAATCCTGGGCTTTTTCCCTAAATGCATAAGCTAAAAGATGGGCCTATGATAAGTAATATTTAAACTTGATTCTATTTTATTGTTGCACACAAGATTCTGCAAATTCTTTAATTCATTGCACAATCTAATTACAGCTTGATTTCTCAGAGGGGAAATATATTACCCTATCTTCTCAAGTTACTTTTTGATTATTATCTTCTGTGGCTACCGCAGCGCTGGATTGCAGCCCAGCCATTGCTTCATTTTCATCCTCTCTGTGTGGGATGCCGAGTATTGCAGTGGATTCGATCGTACAGCATTTAATATTGATTATGGAGACTGGCAAATGGAATGTACTAGTTACGCCAAATGTTGTGAATGCCTTCATAACATGAATGCACAATAATACACCTTTGTTGTTAGTGTGTTACAATTGCAAGGATGGTTTTATGTTTAAAACTCATTGGGTTTATAGGATGACTATAGAAAAATAAAACTCTACATCCAATTTTTTCAAACATTTTTCATATCTTACTAGCATCATCATAAGGGATATTTTTTCAGCCCTGTGAGTATATTGTTATTGAGCACTGCTTAGAATTTTTTTTGACTGATCCTCTTTGCTTCCCTACGGACACTGGTTAATGTTGACGTGGCCAAGGAAACAATACCATCTCCTGTCTTGGAAAGGAGACCAAGTTTAAGCAAAGTGGTGAAAATGCAGAGAAGAAAGTGTCAGGACTCCCATTGCTACTCTGTTTTGATCTCTGTGCCTCTCTTTTCTACCTCTCTGACTCTGTTCCCGTACCTGTTCCTACATACACCCAGAAACACACTTGCCTGGCGCTGGAGACAGGCCTTTGTAAAGCATGTACCATTCACTGTCCAGAAGACGGTCTCACTACACATGGTGCCCAGTGGTCCTGTCTGCTGCCCCCACCTCTGGCATCTGGTGCCTCCATCTTCAGCACCATGCTGTAAAGGCGGCTCTGAACACTGGGAAGGCTGAGGTGTCTGCAGGGGAAATGCACAACTGCAGTAGTGAAGCCACAGTCAAACCATAGAATAACAAGCCCTGAGATCAGCATGGAAGACCTGCATGCCCCTGGCCACCTGCAGACCACCACCTGTTCCCACTTCAGTGACTCTGATACTGTGTGGGACTCAGCTGGGGTCATGGGCCAGAGGGACTTCCTGGTTTCAAAAGTTTCCAATTACTCAAGGGTATCTTTATCCTAAAGCTACTGTTTTCCTTTTTAAATTAAATTTGCTACCTTTATTTTTTAAGTTAACAGTTGGTGATCAATTTAGCTGTGCTTTTGTGGAAGGCCTTTTTTTTAAGCTGAAAACATAAAACTAAAAAAGTAGATCACTTTTATAGACACTGGATAAATTTTTACCCATTTGGGTAAGATTTTTTTTTTAAATTAATCCTAATTGTGCAAAACATAAAACCTGAATATATTCATACCTACATTACACAGGCTTATGCAATACATTAGGTTTTACAATATTGACTTCAATTGCACAAGATTTGTTGCATTTGACCAGAGTCAGAATCCCTGCCCTGATGAACTAAAACCATTTGATAGCTGCTATGAGACAATTTTTAATTCACCTTTATAAAAAGAGGCCTTTGATAAAAAAAAAATCAGAATTTCTGTATTAATCCCTTTGAACTGCATATGGAGATCAGCATTCAAGCTTGTTTCTACTATTTTTCCAGGCAAAACTTTAAGAAGAGCATTCATCATTTACTTTTCAAGTTCTACAGACTGCTTTTTGAAAATTCTTTAAAAGAATGCTCCATGAACTGAAGTTTTATTGGATTTCTGATTGCAGATATGAAGAACAGTCAGTATAGGCGCCATAGAAAGAAGGCACCAGGAAAAAAAGAAAATTCATCCTGAAGAGGTCCAAAGTTGATTCAGTATCACAAGACAGATAAAATCCCAGGGGGGTTGAATATCAAATGAGGCAACTGCCCATTCAAACAAAAAGAAGGAGGTATTTTGAAGACATGCACGCCTGCTGCTTAAAGAATCCATCTTTTAATGTACTCCAAATACACCCTCAGTATGATGTGGGCTTGAAGCATTTTGGAGGCCATGACAGCTTTAGCTCTCTCCCTGGATAAAATGTTAAGTCTGCTTCTTAACTTGTTTCATACACAAGTAGAAGCCTCTGGCTTGAATTTAACAAAAGGATTTTCGACCTTACAAATGCAGGTATGTAAAAAGTCCTTTTCTCTACTAAGGACTTTCACTGCCAACATTTGGTTTCATTGTAGGCATTAAATCAGTGCTAAAACACAACCACCCAATGTTAACGCAAACTGAAATGAGGGACTTCTGATTCACAAGCTATTTTCTTTTAATCAAAGACACCTGGTTTTTTGAAGCTCTGACTCCAAAAAATGATTCAGAGTAATTTTTTCTTTCTTTCTTTCTTTTTTTTTTTTTTTGGTCGGGGGGATGGTAGGATGAATAAAGCACCTTCCTTTTCTACAGCTGGTAGCTGGTACCATCAAAACGCATTGGTTTAGTAAACAATATTCATGTAGGGAGACTATAGCTTAAGCAATTCACAGAGTACACAAACATTTATTGGTACAAAACCTGCAACATGAGTTTTTTGTTAAATTTTAATAGTGTTTCCTCAAATCTTCAAAGCTTGCCTTGATGGTTTGCTGAAGTAATTGAACCACTCTTAAGTTGTTTTATACAGGACATCTTATCTTTCTTTCATTACCCAAGCTGTGGCTTCATTTCTATTCCCATGAAATCCATGTACACACTTTAGAAGCCCTCCTGAACGAGCTTGCTTCTAACTTTCACAGAGCCCTTAGCACAATTTGAATACGAAAGAGATACTGAATAAAAAGCTTTAATCTCTTGTCTGTTAGGCTGCTTTCTTGCCTCCCTTCATCTCCCCCTCTTCCAAGGGCTTTTCAGTGCGAGGAAAGGGAACACTTTCTGTTGAAAGTGAAGTGTAATGCTCAAGATGCACTCGGTGGGCTGAGATGGGAAAGCGGCTCCTGTAAATCTTCTCTGTCAAAATTCAGCTGCGTGAGCGCTGCACTGCCTTCTGTTTAAGCCTTTGCAGGTAAAAGATTAGTAAAGAGCTTTCCGTGAACAAAAACATTCAATCAGCAGAATGTACCAGGAGTATCAAATGTGCCCTCCACCTCAAATACTGTGGGGCTCTCTCCTCTGATACCTCTTCCCCTCCGTGAGCTGGAACTGCTTGAAAGGGTTTTCTGTTCTCTGCTCTCTTGTCAATTTGAATGCCAGGAAATGAGCCCCCTTTGTGAGATTAATTAATAGCAGGAGCGGATCGGCCGAGCCCAATTGCCACGCAACGGAGCTGTAATTGCTACTTTGTGGAAAGGAAAGAAAAAAAGTTTGGGTTGCCGTTTAAGAAGAGGGTTTAAGGAAAGTTCTTTGAACTAGAGGTCTCAGTGCACTGGATTAAGGCAAAAGCAAGGAGGCCTTTGAAGTTTGCTAAGAGGTTTTGGAAGGGAAAAAAGTTGGGTGGCAAATGGAAGCTGGCAAGATCAAAAGCGCGCGCACTGCTCCTCACCTGCTTGGTTTCGGAGTAGGGATGGCCAGCGAGCGGCACTACGGGTCAGCTGACCCGCCGGGCAGGCCGCGTGGGCGGGGGGTGGGGGCGTTTGTTTACTTGGGCTGCTGACACACGCTGTTGTTGCGATGTAGGGGCTTACATGTAGGCACACGCAAGTTAGGGGTGCAATTGCAGGACTGCACTTCCAGCACATGCCCAAGGAACACGCAGACAGTACACGATCCCAAAACTGATTACTCTCATTCTTCCATGCCACCCCTTCTAAGATCTTCAAAAACATGTTTAAAAGTTTCTCCGCTTATCACCTAGCAAAGATGTATTACTGATAAGAGGAAGAAGAGAGGAAAATCATTGCAGAAATCATATCCATACCCTATCTGGAAATGGGAATTAGTGGAGGCCACCTATTCTCGACCAGAGGCAATATCGCCCCCAAGGGGGTGAAATTGCTTCTTGGGGGTGGGGGAGAACAACTCTTAGGGCAAGTATCATGGCTTATGGCTTTCTAAATGTCCATAATGCATCAACAAATACACCGTGTAACTGCTAGTAAAATTTCATGGGTAGGGAGCAGTTAGAAGTAAAATCTAAAAAGGCTCCTCAGGAGACATAATAGTTTTTAAAAAAAAACAAGGAGGATCACCAGAAAGTGGCATGAATTTCATTTTACATGAATGTTACATTGACCAGAAGTTAATTCAAGCATGTGTATTTCATACTTTGATTTTGTGTGGAAGTAGTCCCATCTTAAATATTTTTATACCTCCAAACCTCATATTAAATATTTTTTCTTATCTTTTAAACTTGTCAGATTGATGGTGTGAGATCTACATATTTTAATGGAAAAGTTTGAATAGATTTCAACGTTCACCATTAAAATTTACCCATAAGCTCAGATACTTTTTAAAAAAGTAATCAAATTAATTTTCCTCTGAGTTTTTTTTTTCTTTTTTGCTGCCCTTTGAAATATTACATGTTCCGAACTCAGGACTTTAAAAACAATCTGATAGATCTACATGATTTATAAATATAACCTATCCTATCCATTCAAACTTTGTGTACTTTTCTCTAAGCTGCTATGGTTAGGTTTTAATTTCAAATGCTAAGCAATTTTTAAGAAGAGTAAAAAAGTAATAAAAATTACCTTGACATTTATTGGCTGATAGGATTGTTTTAGAAGTCAATAATTTAAATCAAGTGTTTTGTTTTCACTTTGAACTCAACTTCCAAGATAAACACATACAATTTTTATTTAACCGAATGTGTAAATATTTAGGGATAATCTGTAATAATGAGAAAATGTTGGGTTCCTGTGCTTTTATCTATAACTCTGCTGTATTTTTCTGCCATCGTGATGACAGGGGTGTTTAAAAATCAAGAGTTAATCCCAGTTTGGGCCGAATAAACCAGAAACTTGTCTAGGCCTGCCCTGCAGCTAGACGCCATATTTCTAAGCATTATCACCATTCAGACCGTTTATTCTATACTGACCTTGAGAAAGAAGCTTTGGAGGCTTTATCTTAAGGAAAATTTATATATATAGCAATATGCATAGGGGGTCATGTCCTCTTTCCCAATGTTGGCCGACTGTGTTCAGAAAGATAATCAGTACAGTGATAGTCCCAGCAAAACCTACTGGTGACATTTCAGGCTTCCTTTTCATTGACATCCAATACCAATTCACGC
This sequence comes from Smutsia gigantea, assembly GCA_032199065.1. Lineage (NCBI taxonomy): Eukaryota > Metazoa > Chordata > Mammalia > Pholidota > Manidae > Smutsia > Smutsia gigantea. The sequence goes on from JAVSCE010016891.1 coordinate 63,569, forward strand.
TGCACAAGCAGCTTGGCCTAGCCTAGCCTACAGCCCACAGTGAGCAATCAATAAAATTTGTTGACTGACCACATTGGTGCACCCAGCATATCAACCTATGGACTTTGCAGCCTCATTACAAAATCATCTTGGGAGACCTGCCATTTTGAAAGTTTAACAAATATTTTTAATACAATGAGTGAATGAATGGAGTAGCTAGTGGTATGAGTGCATTGCCAGAATTCCCAGTCCTTCCAAACTTGTAGGAGCACACATCTCTGTTTCAAACAAATGCCCACACCTAGAGGAGAATTTCCCATTCTATGTACAACAGAAATTAAGTACAGATAGAATTATGTACAATATAAATGACTTGAAATACATTTCTTACAACAATTCCTATACCCGAGTCTACTAGCTGTCAAGAAGCTGTATAGAATTATGCTTTTTAAGAAAAACAGGCATATATTCAATTACCGTCCTGCTGCCAATGAAGGAAACGCAATAGTTTCTTCCTTTATTATATCAAGTATCTTAGTTTATGTCACGCATGTTAAAGTTTACTACTCTTTGAGGCTTGCAAAGGCAACATTTTTGCTACCTGGAGAATTGTAATTGCATGTACACATCAATTATGGATTGGATTCAGTGTTTTCAGATAACTTCCCAAACCACAAAGAGAGCACAGTGGTCTCCAGGCATTTCCAGGCCAGTTTGATTACAGGTGTAGTACACACACCTTGTTAGTTCTCCTTGATGAGGGCTTCCTTTCCCTTCTAGGTTTCTGGGAGAGGCACTGACCATTGCTTTTCACTAACAATTTCTTCCCGGTCCCCAGAGATGCCTTAATGAGCCCCTTGGACATGGCCAAGGGCAATCTTGTTCTCTGGGCCAGTGAGGTGAAAAGCCAAAGCTTTACCTACCAGACAAGCAATCATTAATAAGGTATCTTTGATTCATCTCAATTCATTAACAAAGTTATGAATTTGGAGGCCTTAAGGAGCACAGCGGTTGTCTGTCATTTCATTTACAAGTATTGAATGAAACACACGTGCCAAGGTATGTTAAAAAAATTAACTTACAAGGAAAATAAATGAATGCAGAATACTAATTGGGAGAAAGCAACTGACAGATACAGCAAAAGATTGATTTTAGGGAAAATGGAGAAATCTGTTTTCTGTTTATTTTAAGGACAGGAAATGAATACTGATTAGAAAATGCATAGGCGGTTGCGTTGTGCGGCATTTGGTAATGTTTTCACTGGATATTTGATTTGTCTAAGTTTTTCCCAGATTTCAGATTGGATGCCAGGTATCAGAGTTCGTTTTTGGTCTAACAGTTAGTTGGACTTTCTGGGAAAAATGGCTCGTAAATTGTGAGCATTTGCCATGCCTCCCTGTGGAAAAGTAATTCAAGCCCAATGTTGCATTGCCACAGAAATAAATACCTATTTAAGTCGGCAAAACCAGGCTAAGATGAGGTGTTCAAATTTCTGTTGGCCTATTTTTTTCCTAAAAACTGCTGTGAACTGTCACCTATTTGGGTTAGTAGGAATCTTGAAATGCTACTCTCTTATTTTTAAGTGTGCTGTCTGGGTATATATGTGTATATGTATGCATATTTTTTTTCCTCTGAGATTAAAGCAAAAAAAAAAAGAACAAAAGATATCTTCCTCAATAAGAACTATTAGTTTTAAATGAGCATATTGGAATGAAGCCCCTCAAAGACAGCTTGCGGTGAATGGGTTGCCCCAAGGGCTCATGAAGTGTTGTGTATCATAGCCATTCCGCCCGGGTGGGGTCGTGCAGTTCATTTGCATCTGCTGTGTTGCAGTCTTCCTGGGGGTCTGTCTCTGCCTTGAGTAAGATGACTGTGGAAGGCAGTTTGAGACTGGCATAAAGGCCATGGCCGAGGAAGGCTGCTGCCCTAACCTGCTTTGCTGGGACCACTGCATGTAGCCTCTGTAAAGAAATTTAGATCCTGGTATATAGCATCTCCTGGAACCGGCTACAGTGATATAGGGTGGAGTCAAACTATTCTAATCCTTCCTGGGAATTTAGGAAATGCAGTAGTGAGGTTGCAGTGACATCTAAAGGCAGACTCTTCAACTCGTGCTGCACTTCTGGACAGCCTGTTCCTTTGTACAAAGACTTCTCATTACAGCTTCTGACAAATTTCTCCTAAAATCTGCACAAAGTAGTCTTACCTTGGATCTTCTCTTTTCTCAGTCTGCTATCTTTGGGAGTGGGAATTTTCTAGCCATCTGTGCAAGATTCACTTCTGTCACTGCTGTAAAGGGATCTTCTCTTCTGCACCTTACACCCTGAAAAATTTCCTGACCACATGTCTTGAGGCCAAGCCAGGCTGAAAAGTACATAAGCCACACTAGGGGTGGCAGCCTCCCCTGTCGTGGTGTCAGGATCCAGCCTGATGCACATCATGCTATGTAATTCTCTCTCTTCTGCTTTCTGGAAACTAACAGGACAGTCCAGAGGCTGTAGGATTGCCTCCAAATGGTAGATGCTGGCCAAGCCACATGCTGCTATTGCAAATTGGACATGATGGCCTTGCCAGTTGGGAAAAGGAAATATGCATTTTTAATGTTGGGTGCTCTCCTTTGAACTGTGCTCTCTTCCACTTCTTTAAATAAAATGACCTTTGCCTTAGCCAATTTGGTAGACCTTTCCCAATCTCCGTCACTACTGGCAGGGCCTTTCCCTTTCTCACACAGCAGAGGAAGCTGGCTTCCGTCATCACCTCCCATGCATCCTGGCCACGGCCAGTTCAGCAATCTCTTCTCTCATTTCAAATGAGCCCTGAGTCAAGGAGGTTAGTCAAACTGAAATACCTCATGCTTTGATTTGCCTTTACCACCCCTCAACAGTCATATGCATCTATCTCATGTGTAAATTTGGACAAGGACAAGAAAATTAGACCATATACGAGGCAACAGTGTATTTGCATGCAGGTGATTCCCAACAATACTAGAACCTGAATGTGTTTTCTAAGCTCTCCATTGAAGGGATGGGAGTTTTTCTTTTCTTTTCTTTTCTTTTTTTAATGGCCTTGATGAAAGACCTATAAAGTTGAATTGAATAGTTGAAAGATAATAACTCTAGTGGTAAAGGTCCCTGCATTCGTCTGCCACCCTGCCCCTGGCAGTAATCCTGGCTTTGGGGATCTGAAATTTCCTAAAGATGTATTAGTGTGGTATACACATGTGCTCTTGTATGCTCATAATCCTTTTCACTAGCTTCTTAGCTGCATGCTTTGTATTTAAATTTTCCTTCTGACCAAGTAAATCCCTTTGGATGAAGTGACAGGATCTTTTCAGCACCCATAGCTGGTGACAGCTGGTGGAGAGACTCTGAAAGACTGCAAAGTGTTCCTTACTAGCTTTCTTCAAGACCAGTGCCAGCCACCAGCTGAGCGATTTGTTAGTTCCCCCTTCAGGCATCAGTCAGCTGAAGAGGCTCACAGTCAATGCTAAAGAAGTATAATAGATATTAATGTAAAAGACAATATCTGTGCTTCTGGCTTACCCATGCCTTTAATTAGGTACTTATTTATTATATGTGAACATGGAACCTTTTCATTAATTCTAGTGTAACCCTTTATTAATACTGTATGAAGTATATTCTGGCATCTGAAAGGCAGTGAAAACTCGGCTTTGAAAGCAATAATTGCCGATAACCTTTGAAAGAGAGGCTTGGAGGGCCAGATGCGTGCTGTTTCCCCTTCCTCACTGAAGTTTCCTTGTGAATATCTAACTTGCGTCACATGCTGTTGTTTTAAATGAAAATTGAAACATGTCCATTTTGTGTGTGGGGTTGGGGTGGGGGGCGGTGCTCCTCTCTGGCAGGTTGCCATTGTTAGATTAAGTAATGAGGTAATGAGAAAGATTCAAACTAAGAAACTGGACTTTGAATTAATGCTGGCATTAGCAGTAGGTTACTCCTCATGTGGAATTACTTAGCTTCAAGTAGTGACCTAACCAAATGGCATGTCTATATTTTCTGAAAAAGTAAAGTAAAATAATGCTTGCAGAAGAATAAAAGATATTACTATTTGACAGCAACGTTTTGTTGTTAGATACCTGACATACACAATCATTCTTCTGGAAATTAACTGTTTGCTCATATACAAAACACAAAAAAATGCAAACTCATATACCACTTCTGAAGATGTCTGTTATCGATGCATTTCTACCTAGCCCTCATTTTGGTTTTTGCTTCTTCTCCTGCCATAATTATTTTAAGTATGAAGAGAAAGTTGAGAGAATATTTTATCATTTGTGTCTGTCTACATATAAATATTCCTTGAAATTGGGATTTGAGGGAGGAGGGTTCATTTCGCTGTCTACTAGGTCCATGTGTAGACTTGATGGAGACTAAATCAGAGGGACTGCCGGGAGTGCCTGCTTATCGCAGAACCTTGAGAGCTGGTGCTTGAGACAAATAATTTGACAATGCAAAATTCATGGCAGAGTCTACCCTCATCATTATGATTCACCATCTTAAAAAAATAAGTGGAAATGAAAACATCGCCATACATATAGAAAAGTGTCTATGTGTGCGTGTGTGTACATAATTTTCCTCTTGCATTTCCAATGTTTTTTAAATTGACAAAATTTGACTATTAAATGAATCTGACATTCTGAGAATTTTTTTTCTGAGAATATTTTTTGTATTTTGAATAGTGTATCTCACGCTGATTCAGTTCTGGCAGAAGCTGTCGCACTTGAAAATTTACTAAGTTAAAGATGAAAAAAATAATACAAAAATAGAGGGAAATAGTCATCTTATTTTATCTATTATTTTGGGGTTACTAACAATGTATTAGCAGCAAAACAAATTCTGTGCCTTTTAATGAAAGAGAATGACGCATTCTGGAGTTTTAAAATCTGAATTTTCTTTTTTGTCATTCTGCGTTTAATATTCCATGTTTCCTTACACCTGTACCCTGAGTCAAGGGAAGGGATACTGCCCAGGGGGAAAGAACTAAAGAGTTTTACAATATAAATACATTGTTGTTAAATCCCTAAATAGACACTTTGCAAAACACCAAATGATGCCTTTTTCTTCAGTATGAGAAAAATTGCTGAACTCAATAGTCCTGTTGTTCTACAAGGGTATCAAGTTAGCTGTTGGAGGAATAAAATTTCTCCTATGATCAATTAAAAGCAAGCAATCTGCTAATAATAAAATTGAAATCTGAATTTGTTGTATTGTTGTTTGAACAAAAACTACACATGGGCTTTGAAATATTCCAGGCCTTCACCATCAATTTTTGTTTGTGTTCCAGATAAATTATTAATTCAGGGCTTGTGCAGGGCTCACCAGCTACTCCTGAATCCCTGTTAGTAAGTCACAATATGATGTGTCACAGTGAAGGGTGAAGGGTATGTCTAATAAGACTATAATCTATCCATCAGTGAACACACATTGCTATCTGGTTCTCGATCTACTTCCTTTCACATTGGGTAAATTATTTAAAATGGGCTTTGTGTTTCCTGTAAGAAATTGGTTTTAGTTTTGGTTTTGGTTTTGGTTGTTTTGGGGGCATGCATGTATGAGTGCATGTGTGTGTGTGTGTGTGTGTGTGTGTGTGTGTGTGTGTGTGGTGGGCAGTTTTGTGTGCTACAATTTTTTTGGCACCTATCTTTATACCAAATATTCAGACGCAAATATACACACACATATATGTACAGCATACCTGTATGTGTGGTGTCTGTTTACATTTTCTGTCATGTAGTCATTAAGCACACGACATAGACGCAAAGGATGTCAAAACTGACAGCTCCAGCATGATGGATGACGCTGTGCTAGACTGATTCTTACCAGGTGTGGTGTGATGGGAATTCAAATGCCGTGCAGAGCTCTTATTTGTTAGTGAAGTTTTGCTTTTCTGTAAGTTTTTTTGGTGAGTAGGGCAGAGAGAGAGAGAGAGAGAGCTTTTGAATTTGTCATTGTAAGTGCTTTTATAAGATACATTAAATATTTAAGAAAAAACACAGAAATGTCTTCCAATATGTGTATCTGATGTATGTTATCCATCTTTTGGATGATCTAGTCTTCCACACAACACCTAATGAGTGTCAAATTATCAGGATAAATATTTTCAAAGATTCACAATCATTGATCCTGGTGCCATGATTGTTTTGGACGTAGAAATGTCCCCATCCATTCCCAGAAGCGATCGCTGCCTGTCGGAGTCCATGAAAACATCTAACCAAAATGTTAATTAAAACTTCATTTAAGTATTTTGAGCCAATGACAAGTTTGAGGGGGCCAAGTGCAACATTCTCTGGCCTCTATGCACACAATGCCCGCTCTCTAATCTAAGTCTGATGGCTCGGATTGGCCCCTACTGGGCAGTCAATGCAAAAGAGTGGGGATCTTGATGGACTCGAATTTGTCCCTCCCAAGTTCATCATGTAGATGACTGACACTCTGTACCCGAGGCCATCCTGGGCATGAAACGGGCATGCTGCAACTGAATGAATTGCCCCCGTTTTCTGTAACTGAATTCAACATCTTCTGATAAAAAGGAACTTTTCTTTCCATTTGGCTACTGAAGGTGGCAATGACAGTGCTAAATAGGTGAACTTCTGCTCTGCATAATTCCACAGACCTGCATGATGTGCCTCAGGATGTCGTCAAATACAATCTGTCGTCAACAGAGGGAAAGTGGCGACTGAAGTAATCGGGAACCTGAGGGAGAGGTCCCTGACTTCACCCATGTCCCTCTTTATCTTTCTAGATAACACCCATTTAAGTCAGCCTCTGAGTGCAGAAAGTCTCAAAAGGTTGTCCTGCGATCTGCAATAAATGATGTTCCTTACCAAATTTGCAAAGAAAATTGTTAACACCAAACAACTAAACTAATGCCTGTGATCTTTGCCACTTTGCTTTGTCTTTAAGATTTCAGGTAAACATATAAATTAAGAGAAACAGCAATTTTTTCAGACTAAAATAAGTTGGAGCCATTTTGGAGGTTGACTGTGGAGATTCAACCATCTTTACTCAACAGGGGCCATCAGCATTCTGTGGTCACTGTTCTCTGCTGGTGGTCAGGTGCTGAGAGAGATTTGTGGGAGCTGCTGTTACAGTGCTCAACACGGGCAACCTAGCATGACTTCTTAAATTCTTCCCACTACATACTGCCCATTTGGAGGACTAGTGCGGGACCAAAGAGAATTACCAGGACACCATCTGAATTTCCCATTACATGTTTTCTTTGTTATTTATCTTGACTTTTACCTGGTTACCTCTTATTTCAACTCTGCTACCTGATACATACACACCATATGCCCCAACCCACCCCACCCTTCATCCCATAACTCTATGTGCCTGTTTCCTCCACCCTTCCTTGCCCATTCCGTTTCCTTTGCCATCTAGTTGACATTTCCATCTCACCCTTCAGTTCCACTCTGCCCCCAAGAACATGTGGCTAACCACTGAGGCCTGCTTTTCTTGGTTTTGGAATTATCTGGTTAGGCAAGGAACACTAAGCCAGTCTGACAGCCCTTGCCAGGGAAATGGGAAATTACCAACGTGCTGTTTAGCAGCCACTGAAAGTCAGGCACGAGAGAAGGCAATACCTTTTGAGCACATACAACGTTCAGAAGACTGTGGGCACAAGGGCAGCACAATACTGAGGGGTGGTCAGACAGAGGGCAGGAGTGACCACCGGAGGTTCCCAGGGCAGGGCCCAGCACCACAGTGGTGTCAGAATGGCTTAACTTGTCTGCCTCTGGGAAGTATCGGGGACCAAAGACAAAGTTGCTTGTGACTTTAGTGGAGTAAAGCTCTTGGTAGGAAAAGAAAAGCAAAACCTGGAATATATGTATTATATTAGGGCACATAATAGAGGTTCACAGAAAAATACTGCATACCCTCATCAAAGAGTAAAATTAGAGGAATTCTATGATAAATTCCTAATGGGATGCATTTGGAGGTGAAGAGCTGTCACTAATAATTATGCTGGGACAACAGGTGTACCCTGGGACCACCCAGCACACCAGTATGTGTTTTCATTCTATACATCTCATTCCAGAAATACATAAGAGAACCTATGAAAACTGGCAATATAGGGTTTGGGAATCGGGTGCTGGTTGACAAGGGCCATGTGGAACTTGCTAGAAATCCACTCACTAGGCTGCCAAGGGAAGTTATTCACAGGAAAGTGTCTCACTGAGAGCAATCCTCTATAAAACCACCTGAAGAAGGTGCTGGGAAAGCAGCCAGCTATGGATGGTCCCGGTCACGAGGCACTGCAGGGACCCCTGGCCTGGCAGGAGGGGCTGCGGGCACTGCAGGAACCTGCTGACGAAGAACCTGAAACCAGGAGTCCAAACCCTTTTCCCCTGCACTCTTTCCAGTGCCCTCTAATAACAAAATTTATTACTGTGCTGGCTGACAACAGAACACATATTTAAAGGGCCCAGATCCATTTTCATAGCCCAGGAATTAAGATAAATTTACAGCCGAGAGCAATACATTGATAACTGGCCCACACAATTAGAACACGTCACCCACAGGCCCACTCCTCAGAGTCATCTCCTTTGTTTTGCTTTTAAGTTCATCTAGAGATTACTTGTAATAATATGCTAATATTTATAATTATTGATATATTAACCTTAAGCATTATTACTGATACTATGAAAAATGAGAAATGTGGCCCATTTTATCACCCCCTTCTCATCCCAATATTTCTTATTTATGACTATAATAACCTATAAAACTAAATAGTATACTTAAAACTTATTTGTACCCATTGTCTTCAGACAGCATTTTCTGACTCCTCACTATCTAAGAGAAATACCAATGTGTCTATATTTCTGTTCATTTCTCCTCTGTCACTAGCATACCCAGCTCTTCTCAGGCTCAGAGACCCCTTTCTTTCTGCGCCTACTATTAAATTATTATATCATCATCATCATTATTATTAAGTCACTTGAGCTTTGTCTGGTAATCAGTCCCAATAAACTACATTTTCAGTGTTATGATTTTATAAGTGTTATTTACTGGAGTATGATTTAGGGGAGCTCTTAGTGACATCATTATAAATGTTAAGAGCAAATGTGTAAGCATTGCATGAGAAATGTGCTATTCTTATGATCATATAAGCAATAAAATTTGGAAATTTTTAGAAACCTTCTCAAAGTTATAGTGAGTGGTGGAGTTGAGACGTTTCAAATCTAATTCTAATGCAGTGATTTTGAACACACATGTTCAAATGCTTTAGAGAAAACTATTATTTTTACATTTCATTCTTAATAGATTTTAGAAAAAAACACAAGATTATAAGATGTTATTCACAGAATAGTCATTTATGTTAATAGTGTTGTCAGGCAATATAATGATGCTCATAGGCTATCGTTTGACTACTTCCACACTTCTGAGCTTACAAAAGTAAACTCAGGTTTTTAATTATTTAAAAAAGGATTGTGCTATACATATCATTTTTTTGAAACATTTTATTTTGAAATTATTTTTTGATTGACAGGTACAACAAAAAGGTCTTTTCTGCCCTTTTATCCATATCCTATGTTGCTAACTTCTTACCTGATTGTGGCATACTTATATCAACTTAAAATTAACATTAACTGAATTATGTACTTAATTTGATTTTCCACATGTGGGTTATTTCTAGTTTTTGGTTATCATTAATAAAGCTACTATAAATATACATGTATGGGTTTTGTTTGAATATAATTTTTTAGTTCATTTGAATAAAGAACTAGAGGTAAGCATGCTGGCTTCTACAGTAACTGAATGTATAACTTTATGAGAAAACGCTGAACTATTTTTTTGTGGCTATACCATTTTGCATTCCCTGCAACAGGAAATGATCGTTCCTTCAGCTCTGCATCCTTGGTATTGCCCAGCTGTGATTGCTGTGGTAGTTGGTGAAGTTTATTTTCCATTCTATTAGGTGTGAAATGGTATCGAATTTTAATTTTAGTATCCATATCCTAGCCACTAATGATGTCGAACACCATTTCACATGCTTATTTGCCAACTATACATCTTCTTTGACGAAATGTCTGTTCAGAATTGTTTCCTCATTTTGTTGATCTCAACTGTTTATCTCAAAGAGTTCTTACTATATTCTGAAGACAAGACAATTCATTATCAGATATGTGATTTGTAAACATTTTCTCACTCTGTTCATTGGCTTTGCATTCTCTTAACAGCATATTTCACAGAATAAAAGTTTTCAATTTTGATGAATTCTAATTCATCAAGTTATTTTCCCATTTTATGGTTTGTTTTTGGCGTCACAGCCAACAAATCATTTTCAACACCAAAATTACACAGATTTTCTCCTACACGTTATCTCCTAGAAACTTTATGTTTTATGTTTAAATCTATGATCCATTTTAGTTAATTTTTGTGTAAAGTGTGAGGTATATTTTAAGTTCACTTTTCTGCATATGAATTTCTACTTGTTCCTGTACTATTTGTTGAAAAGAATACCATTTCTTTATAGAATTGTCTTTGCACCTTTGTCAAAAATCAGCTGATTGTATTGCTGTGGGCTTTTTCTGAGTTCTTTTTCTTGTTCCACTGATCAATATGTCTGTCTTTTGACCAATACCATGCTGTAATGATTATGATGTCTTTATAGTAGGCCTTAAAATTAGGTAGTATGTTTTGTTGTTCTTTTTCAGAATTGTTTTTGATATTGTTAGGTCCTTTAACTTTCCATATAATGTAAAAATCAGTTTGTCAGTAATTCCAAAGAAATCCTGTAGAGTTTTTCAGTAGGATTCCAGGGAATTTATAAATTAAGTTGCAGTGAATTGACAACTTAATTATATTGATTCTTCCAATCTATGAACATGGTATATACCACCATTTATTTAGATCATTTTTATTTCTTTCATTAACATTTTGCTGTGCTTAGCATCCAGATCCCTATATATTTTGTTAGTTTTTAATGTAAATATTTCTTTATTTTTAGTGCGATTATAAATAGTACTTCTTTTTCAAATTCCAGTTGTCCATTGCTGCTAAGTAGGAATATAATTGAATTCCAAATGTAGACCTTACATCCTGACATAAACATATTAATTCTAGGAATTTGGAACTTTTTTTCATAGACAAATATATTATTTGTGAGTAAACAAGTTATTTATTTCTTCCTTTCAAATCTGTATTTTTTTCTTTCCTGATTACAATAACTAGGTTATGGTATGATGCTGAATAGGAGTGGTGAGAACATACATCCTTCCTTAGCAGAAACATTCGGTATTTTATCGAGTACAATGTTAGCTCTAGGTTGTTGATGATATCCCTCATGAAGGTAATAAACTTATTTTTTATTCCTAGTTTGCTGATTTTTATGAATGCATGTTTAATTTGATCAAATTTTTTTCCTCCATCTATTGATATGATCATATGTTTTCTCTTGTCCTATGCTTTCAACGTGTGAATTATAGTCATTTATTTTTAAGTGTTGGAGCAGCTTTTTATTCCTTGGACAAATCCAACTTGGTTGTGATTACATATTAAAAGTCTAATTTGTTAATATTTTGGGGAGATTTTGAACTATACTATGAAAGATTTTGGTCTATAATTTTATTTTCATTTATGTCCTTGTATGGTTTGGATATGAGTTGGGAAGTATTCTCTCCCATTCTATTTACTGAACAAGAGTGTGGAGAATGGATATTCTTTCTTCCTTAAACATTTAGTATAATCCAGCAGTGAAACCATCTGGCTTTACCTTGACAGGTTTTTAACTGCTAATTCAATTCTCTTAAAAATATGACTATTCAGGTTATCTATTTCTCCTTGCATGAGTTTTGGTAATTTGTGTCTTTCAGGGTATTGGTTTATTTCACCTAAGTTGTCAAATATATGACCATAAGTTTCACAGTATTCACTTTTTTGTCCTTTCAAAACCTGTAGCAACTCTTAATCTTTGCTGAGAGCTCTGTGTTGCGGCATGCCTCCCGTGTTCCCCAGGTAGTTTACAGCTCTGTCTTAGCCCTTACATCCTGCTTGAGCAGATCCTCAAGGTTATTCAGAGGCAAGAGATTAGGACCTTCCCAGTCCTCTCCTGGGCACAAGCAATCATGTGCATACACATGGTGTCGGTCTCTCCCTGCTTCTGACCCGCAGATAAGGGAAGAGATACGATGAGATATCGAAGATCTGAAAGAACCAGCCAGGGGACTCGAGGCTTAACAGTGCAAGAGTGGTGCTGAGAGGGGCACCCTTTGTATTTATTGAGCAAATAAATGTTAACAACAATAGAATTCTGTGTGGGGGACTTAATACACAATCATTAACTAACTCTAAACTTAATCCTAGGCAGTCACCAGTCTCCTGAGGCGCGATGTCTTACATGGTATTGAAACAATAGCAAGGTCAATTAGGTCACAGAAACTGTTTTTGGTCTTGTTTGTTCTGTTCTTGATGACTTACCAGGAATTACAGGAAAAAATAATCAAGTCATATATGATTATACATTTGATTTCTATACTTGATTTATATATTAATCCCACACATGATTTTCCAGATTCCCAAGAATTCATTGTACTTTCTTTAGTCTCCTATGAACTATTTTTTTAAGTTTTATGCCACCCCAAATTCTTTTTCTTGCCATTTTCAACTTCTAGAGTCTCACTGTTTTCCTTGATTTGTGATCTTTCCCACATCTTCAAAGCCATTAAGGTAGCATCTTCAAATTACCCCTCCCTCTCTCTTTCTACTGCTTCTGTCATTCCATCTCTTTCTATATGACTCTGACCTTCCTACCTCATGATTATAGTAGGCTCATCTAAATAATCTACCCATCTCAAGATCTTTACTTCACTTGTTCACATTAGCAGGGCCATCCCATTGTGATGTTCCCTCCACGGTTTGTCTTCTACAGTTCCCCCTTGCTGTATCATTCCACTCTTTTTGTTTCATGCCTGTTGGCATGCTGCTGGAAGATGTGGAAAAGGAATGTTCTTTCATGTTCTAATTAAGCTTCATTATTACACAGGCACATTGAACCTGCTTATTGAGGCTGTGGTGTTCACAAGTGTCCCTACCCTTCCAGCTATAACGGTAGGACAAGCATATAGTTCTGTTCTTCCCTAGACAAACATCCCCACTCACCACTGTTACATTCCCAAAGCCTCAGTGAGTGTCCACCTGTACCATCAGGCCCTTGGAATTACTCCTCCCCCTTCTGTGAGTACCCAGTGGCTTCATGGGAAAAAAGGCTGCAAGATAGTACAGTACTACTTATGTCTGCAACCCCAACACACTTACACCAGCTATGTTCAGCCATTAGGACCCATGAAGAAATTTTACTTGAATCTTCTTACTGGCTTATTATGTCCAGCAGTGTCTGCTTCAAGTATTCAGTTGCATGAGTCTTATTTATCTGTGCAAACAGCTGTCTCTCCCCAGACCTCATGTTAGTTGTTTTTCCTACAACCTCATTTCTCTGATGGGTTTGAGGAAATTTTTTAATTTATATTTTGTCCAGTTTTTTGTGCATGTGTGTGGTAAATGTGGGACATTTTCAGATCTCTTACACCTCCAAAATGAAACTGGAAGTCTTATATTCTGTATACCATTTTAAACTTGCTTTTTAAAATGTGAAACATTATGGATATGTTTCCAGTAAAATATTTAGAGATTTCACTTAGTTTGTTCAAGTAGCAGCATAATATTCTGAGTATGTATAATACCATAATTTATTTAAGCAATCTTCTACTGATAGGCATTCACTTCTTTAATAGTTTTGTTGTTTAGTAGTTTTGTTTAGATTGTATGTATGACAACCTGCATTCACCATTATTAACCTTGTTTCTTGCTGGTACATTTATTTCATATTTTTGAATATATACATATATATATTCAAAAATATGAAATATTTTAATAAGTGTAGCATCTTTCAATCAAAGATGCTACACTTATTAAAAGGATAAAAAGGTGAATATTGTATGCTTTATGCCCATAGACTTGACAATTTAGGTGAAAAGACCAATGCCCTGAAAGACACAAATCACCAAAACTGAAAAGATTTATATATATGTATACATGGTTATTCAAAATATATATAATACATATATATCCCACATATACTGTTATGGGTTGAATTGTATACCCCAAAAAGATATTTTGGAGTCCTAACCAGTTCACAGTACCTGTGAATACAATCTTATTTGAAAATAGGGTCTTTTCAGATGTAGTCAAGTTAAAATAGTTTACTAGGCTGGGCTCTAATCCAATAGGACTGGTATCCTTATAGGAAAAGGAAAATTCCAGGTTAGGACAGAGACACACAGGGAGAATACCACGTGATGGCAGAGGTAAAGACCACAGTGCACTCTCCCATTGTAGCTTTTGAACCTTGGTGGACCAAGAAAACAGTTGTTGGTTGTTACTCAAGGAAAAAGTGGCTTTCCCTTGGAAAACAGCACTAGCCATTTTAGCAGCTTTGTCTTCAAATTCTGCACCTCATTTCTCTTCATCAAGTCAATTCTCTTAGTCTTTTATGTGAAGTGGTCTACAGTGAATTTCTGGGTCCGACTTCCCAGTAGAGAAATAAAGTCTTGTTGAGGTAAATAGCTGGTTTAGACAGTGGTGATGACTCTCATCAGATACTCCAGTTACTTGCCTGCATTTCTCAGCTACGGTGGGATACCACGTGACTACTTTCTGGCCAATGAGCTGTGGGCAGAAGTGACACGTATCACTAGCAAGTGAAGTGTGCGTGAACTGTCAAGGGGCTCTCCAGATGCCTCTTCTGCCAGGGTGACTGAGGAGGCTTCATTTTCAAGATGATGAATCTAGAAGATGGTAGAAACTCTGTCAGCTTACATCTCTGAATACCTCCCTCTACTTCTATCAGACAAACAGTATAGGTGAAAAAAAAAATTCTTGTGGCAAGGAATTGAGATTTTGGGGATGATTTTTAACGTGTGACATAACCTATCCTGACAAATAAGAATACTGTGAACAACTTTATTCAAAAAGGAAAGCATGAGAGCATATGGTTTTACATAGCTTTACCTATGAAGGTGAAGACCAATACTTATATAAATAACTAATAGAGTAAAATAGTAAGTTTCAAAAGGCAAGACAAAAAAAAGGGGGGGGGTTATCAATAAGAAGCAAATTTAACCCAATAGGAGAGTCAGGGAAGACAAGATTACTTAGTATCTGAGTTAAATTTCAAAACTTAAGGTAATATATCATTTTACGCTTGAGATGTCAGAGGCTCAGAACTGGCCCACAATCATTCAGTTAGTGGCAGAGTAAAGGTCAATTCTTGGGTCTCCTTACAGATTGCCTCTGAAATAACCCTCTCCCTTTTTTGTTATGGTAAGAACTTGTTCATTTAAATAGTTTAGATTGAACACATCAGAACTGACCCTTTGCAGTTCTTACAGATGACAAGAAATGGGAGGAAATAGCTATTTGCAGAAAGTCCTTAGTGAATGTAAAAAACTATCCTCCTCTTAACCTCAGACGATTTTTCTTAGGGTCACTTAAGAGTCAGATAGTCTAACAGTACATCTCAAATACATCACCGAATTATCAAAGAAAAAGGTATAAATAAATATATTTCTATGGCATATAAATACATTTGAACCACTCAGGAGGAAATTGAGATAATCTTTTCTTTTAAAAAGAGCATTTCTGCTCATATTAGTCATTACTATTTCCTTTCAGAAATTGTCTAAAATGTTCAGAGTAGAGACTATATATTCAGCTTCAGTAAATGAGGTCTTGTAACTGGATCCAGTCCACAAAACTGCTCCAGTACTTTTCTTTCTCCCATATAATTGTCATTTTTGTCATAATTGTCTTTTTAAAAGTGTTGTTCACTTGTTCAAACAAAAAGGACTATCCTATGAATGGAAGAAATTGGCAGAGGCGTTTGGTGTTAACTACCTGTATCAGTACAAAATTTACCCAGACAACACTTCTGAAAATGTTTTATGTTTATTTTTATAACATATTTAAATATGTAAATGGTATTGTTTTACACTTTTAGTTATATCACAAAATTTAATATCACATTTAAAAATATGTATTTCTAAAATTAAGAGATAAAAATACCTTTTAAATATATAAAAATAACCTTATAACCTTATAGACTAAGTAGATTCAGACCTGATATTCTCAGGACAGGTTTGGGAAACCCTGGCATTTTCTGAAGACTTTGTGGATCAGATTGTATGTACGGTGACCTGTGTGTGGGACCAGGATGAAAGGCTTCTCAGGTCGCACCCTACACAGAAACATCTCACTGACAGAATGAGCAGTCTGAAGTCCAGCCCATCCTCTGTCTACCAAGGCTTATGTCCTGCTTAAGCCATTTTTGATGAGAGGAAGGGACACTTCAATCTGCACAGAAAGTCATAGGTTCACCAAGACATGAGCCCCCAATTCTGAGTCTTTCCAACGTGGCAATCTTTTCCTAATTTGTACACCAACTTGATATCATTATCTTCTGTTTTGTTAGATCCAAGATTCCCCATAATGTTGTAGAGGTGTAGTACAGTATCAAAGCCCTCCAACCTTTGGACTGGAAGGGAATTTTTCAGACTAGTCCCACAAACAAGACAAAAGAAGAAAAAAAAATAAAAACAAATATTAATAAACATGTTTAATAGCAGAATGTACACAGCTAAAGAGAGGATTAATGAACTGGAAGACAATTCAATAGGAAATACACCGAATAAAGCACAGAGGAAAAAGAAAAAGAGTAGAAAATACTGAAAAAGAGTAAATTAAATATAGATCATAGTGAAAAGTCTAATGCATGTGCTATTGGAGACACAAAAGGGGAAGAGAGAATGAGATAGAAGCAATACTTGGAGATGGTAAATAGTTTTAAAACTAGTGAGAGACATCAAGGCACATATTCAGAGAACACTATGAACTCTGAGCAAAGAAAAAAATACCACCAAAAACAAATTAATACAGTTTTTAAAAGAAAAAGAAAACACATATAGGCACACAAGAATAAAACTGTAGGACACCAGTGACAAGATACAAAAGGCAACCAGAAACTGGAGTGGCTTTTTGAAAAGTCCCATGATCCTCAAAGGAGCAATAATAAGACTAGCTGTGAGCTGACTTCTCAAGGGAAATGGGAAGCTAGGCAACAATTCTCAAAGAAAAGAAAAGGAACTAGTTAAACAGTATTCTATACTTAGCAAAATGGTCCTTAAAAAATGAAAGTAATAAAAAGGACATTTTCAGACACAAGAAAACAGAGTATAATACTGGAAAACACACACAGACAGTGATATTAAGTGATTTTTTTTCAGACAGAAGGAAAATGGTCCCAAGTAGAAACAAAGGAAACAAAGAATAAAGAGCAAACAAAAGGAGAAATATTTTGATAAATCTATAAGAATATTGGATAGGCTTGATAAATCTATAGGAATGTTGTAAAAACAATAGCAATAACAGAATCTTGTAGAGTTTAAATTTAAAATTCATGAAAATAGCACAATTGGTGGACAGTAATTGAATTTAAAGTTTAGACCCTTGTTTTGCCTAGAAAGTGATAGAAATATTAATTTATATTCAACTGTAATAAATCAAAGAAGCATGTTTACTTCCTAGGTGTGGATAGTCACTAAAATAATAGTAACATAATAAAAAGAAGAAAAGTGACAAAATGCCCCTTCATATATGCAAAAATAAAATTATTAACTACAAAGGCAACTAATTATTTTAAACAGAAGAAAGGCAAAACTAATGAAAAAGTAAAAGAAATAAAATGCAATTGTTGTTTCATATCTCAGCTGTAAATATTTGTAAAACCATAAAATAATCACCTTATGTTACTTGAATCATAAGCAATATATGGAGTAAAATCTATGTATTTCACACTAGGAAGTCATTGGATCATATATAAAATGGAATCATTAAGGAAATATAGTACAGAAAGTAAAAGAGTAACAATAATATAAGATGATAGAGGTAAAAACTGTAAGAAACAGTTCAAAGTGTTGAAAATCATTGTCTCTGAGAACCAGAGAGAAGATGGGAAGGACAGGGAGATGGTGATTTTTCATTGTAAGGCATAGAAATATTTTACTTTGTTGAAGTGCATATATCAAAATAAAAAGAAATACAGAAAATTCTTAATCCAAAGATGACTACAGAAATGAGCATATATATTTGATTTGCTCAGGCATTTAAAAACATGAAAGGTGAATAAAATTCCCTATCAGGTTAGTAGAAGAAACGGAATGGCTCTTTGACTGGAAATTGTTGAGGTGATTTCATTAGATGACAAAGAAAAAGAACAACTATTTGATTTGGACTTTGCTTCTTTCTTTTAAGATCAACATACTTTTCTTCAAATTAGAAATGTTGAAATAATTATCATCTGTATCCCATGAGAAGAAAGGAGACATATTAACTCCCTCCCAGAATCATTGACAAAAGCCTTTTACAGAAAAATCCGTGAACCTTGTAGGAGGCTAAATTATCAGACTCTCAAAGAGGAAATGAAAGTGTATCATAGAAATTTTAGAATGTTTAATAGATTCTTCACAAAATTTTAAATAGATAATTTGTGAGCATTTGGAAAAAATAATGATTACCAGTAAGCTGTATAGGTTTGCTAAAGACAAGTCAGGTTTTTTAAAATTAATGATGAAAGAATGCTCTCTCAATATAGCAGATGTTGAATTATGCAATAGAGCTGACAAATATGATACATTTATAAGCACAATTCAGGAAAGTGTGGGCAAAACTAGCAGACAGGAGATTTTTCCATGCTATTTCAACTACAGCAATTCTTTGCACAGTATTTTTGTTGCTATTTCCTAACATTTATTCAAAGAAAGATTTCAATGACTATGAAAAACTGAGGAACATTAGGTTAGATCAGGGATCAGGAAATAACAGCTCATGGGTTAAATCTGTTCACCACCTGTTTTGTAAATAAAGTTTTATTAAAACACAGCCACACACCTTTGGTCCATGACCATTTTTCCTTACAGCAACAGAGCTAAGTAGTTGTGACAGACCATCTGTCTTGCAAAGTCTAAAATATCTACTAGCTGTTTATAGGAAAAGTTTGTTTACACCTGGGTAACATGATGCACTTAGCTCAATTAATAATTTTTTGGACAACCATACACTTTACTATCTGACATTTACCTCCATAAGTTGGTTTAAGAGGATGTCAGTTGGGAATATTTTTGACAGCAAATAATCAACAGCCAAGACAATGGGAGTAGTCAGTTATAGAAAAATTAACCTTTTCATGTATCAGGTCTAGCTGTAATAATTCATGGCTGGGAAAGCTACTTAAAGATGTTAGCCAAGACCCAGTCTCCGTCTTAATTCTTGCTTTAACCTATTTTTTTACTTTCATCCTCAAGGCCACAAGGTGGTTGTACCTCCAAAAATCCCTTCCACATCCCACATAGGACAAAGGGAAACAGGCTTTCTTCTAGTGAGGTTTTATCGTTTTACTTGGGAGACAAAGACCTCCACAAGGAATATTGCCTTCATGCCTTTGTCATGGTGGAATACTTATCCATTTATCCAAGAATTCATTCTTGATTGACCCCAAACTAAGATGCAGTTACTAATGGCATAGTAGTGAATTAACATAAGCAAGTTCTCCCATTAATGAGATTACAGGCCTCAAATGGAGGAAGATTATTAAATAATTACAATAAAATGTAACATATTTTATATTAGTGCTCAATAGGGCATGATGGAAAAACATATCAAGGACCTAAAAATTATTATGAATTTTATTTAAAGTTCCCAAAGGAACTGAATTCCAAGATGAACTATGAAAAATGAACAGGAAAGAGAAGCCCTTTGCTATATCTCTGTGGTTAGTACAGTGTATCTGAAAAAAATCAAAGAATTTTATTATTCCATGGGAACATGGGTGGGACACCCATGGGGACAAGATGTGAAAGGTCATCATAGGCTAGCGTGGATAGGAAAAACCCTGTTAAGGAGCCATTCCTTACTGAAGGCCTTGGGAGGCCCCTAAAGCAAAGGAGCGATCTGATCAGAAGACCATTTTGGCAAGATCACTCTGGACACAGTGTGGAAACTGAACTGAAGGCTGATGGCCCTGTCCATGCAGAGACCTGGAATTTGGTGGCTGGGATAATTCAGACAAAAGGATAGTTGCCCAGATAGAGGATGCAACAGAAAGATTAGGGGAAAGGAGACAGAATCAATAGGTCCTTGGAGAGTGACTCAAGAGGACCTGGTAACTGATGACTCAGGCATGACACTGCTGTCTATCCTGGTCACCTGGCTGTTCCCCTTGATACGGAGCATGGAGGTGACACATGCTGAGAGAGGGCCATCATGAGTGTGCTCTAGGGCATCTGAAGGTTGGGGGTCCTATAATTTACGTAGATCTATAAATTCAGTTCTATAGATCTATATATTTATTTCATATTAGTGGGTGTCTGGATATCAGGTTTGAAAACTATGAGTAGTTAGAGAATGAAGAGGGAGTTATGGGAGTTATTAGGGTCCACATAGTAATTAAAGCCACAAGAGTAAATGAACACTCCCAGGGTGGTTTGTGGAACAGGGATAGACCAGGGCCTAGGATGCGTAGCTGATAAACACCAACTTTAAGGCCGAGATTCTCAAGGGCTTGCCCAATTTAGGATCAAATCAAATGCTTGCTAAATCTACAAAAGGAGAATCTCTTGGGGGTGAGGCCCACATGATTTTTATTCATTAAAGCTTAGGAGCCAGTGGTCTTGGGGTTTGCCAAAGGAAAAAGATCAGGAAGGAGGTATTAAAAAGAACAATTGGAGAAATTTAAGGAAAAACAACAGAGAAGGAATTTGTTTCAAAAAGAGCTGTCAGTAGTGAACAATTGTGATTAAAAATCTGAGGAAGAAAAAGTTGGGCATTGCTACGGTGTCAAACCCAGACGTATCATTGGTATCCTTTAGAAATGCGGTTTCCTCTTTGTCAGGAATCCACTGACGACGGCCCTGGCCCTGAGCAGAGTGTGGGGGTGGAGCAGGGGGGCAGAGGAGGTGAGAGGAAATGAGGACGTAGATGAGCCGACACTTTGGAAAAGTACGGCTGCGCCACGTCAACTAGGCAGACAGAGACGGGGCACAGCAGCACGGATGGAAGAGGCTTGAGAGGCTTGAATGTTAATGGGATAGAAATTGAGAGAAAGTAGGTGTTGGGGGGCTAAGCCTGGTGAAGGATGGGGTCCAGAGCTGACATGGAGACATTGGTTGTGACAAAAACGGAGGAGACAGGCAAGTTGGACTCTCTGTCATTTGAAAATTTGGTGGCAAGATTTTCTGTATCTCTCTTCATTCAGATTAGTCTATAACAATTTTGGAGTTTCTTCTTTCTGATTTGGTTTAGTTACTTTTTTCATATATGCAGTGTTTATGTGAAGTTTTGGTATCCACGATTTCAATTAGACAGTTTCTAAAAAATGAATTCAATAGTTAAAAAACATTTTTTTCAATGCTTTGAATGAATTATGTAATATGGAAACTGTGTTTCTATTTTTTGTTTCTCTGTTTTTATGAATCAACTACAAGTCAGAATATTTTTAAATATTCTGCTTTTTATTATTAACAATACATGCTTTTTACTAATTCTCACCATATCCTTGAATCCTTTTTGTTTTAAAAGAAGAGCCCTACCCATTGTCAAACTCTGAGAGCAGACATTCCATGTACATTTTGAATGAGTAAAGGAACAAATCAACTTCATGCCTTCCAAATGGTCCTGTGAATACATTCTACCTTCTCAGTTCAGTTTCTACCTGGGGAGATGGGGACCCACATAAACAATGAGTATAAATTGAGTCTCTCCTATTTGCCAGATACTGTACTAACTCCTATAACTTCAGGGCAACTTAAAAGTGTCCCAGCTCACCCCTTGCCATCCAAATCCATAGTTTCAACTCAAGCTAATTCTCCCACCCACAGATGCCCCTGGGTCCCTGCCTGTCCTCTCCTGGTCCTGCCTTTGTGCTTCCTGGTGACCTCTCACCTGGACACCTGCCAGTCCTACCTGAGCCCCTGCTGCTGGGCTGTCCCAACCGCTTCTACATTTTACATTTCGATTAGAGTTACCCTTTCCCCCCAAAATAATCAAGATCATTCACATCACTGACCTGATTTAGAATGTTGATATTTATGAATAGTTTGAGGATAAAAGCCCAAATTCTTTAGCTGACCTACCCTTCCTGTGGTCTATGCTCGCTCACCCTGTCTCTCGGCTCTCTCCCACCACACAGGCCCCCAGTCCCCTTGGGCTCCTGCTCTTCCCCCATCATCTCAGCTCCCATCTTTGCCTCCAGTTGGAATGCCTTTCCCACTGTCTTCTCACAAATGCCTGCCCGTCTTTTAAAATCCAGATCAAATATCACCTCTTCAGTGGCGCTTCTGTCAAGTTCCCAGGCACATGACTTCCTGTCTCATCAAAGCGCATTCTTTATTCGCCCTTATAAGCACTCAAGCTCTTCCCCAAAACTGGGAGACATCCCCCAGCCCCCACTGTGCTCACAGAATCTAGGAGAGTGGCACATTCAGTCTTGTAATAATCTGCTAGGGCTGCTGTAACAAATCACTGGATCACTTTTACCATGGAAGCTGGAAGTCTGAAATCAAGGCATTGGAGGGGTGGCTCCTTCTGAGGGCCGAGAGGGAAGAGTCTGCTCCAGGCGCGTCTCTATGGCTGGTAGATGATCATCTTCTCCCTGTGTCCTTCACATCATCTTCCTTCTGCATGTGTCTGTGTCCAAATTACCCCTTTTTATAAAGACACCAATCCCATTAGATCAGGGGCTCCCCATTATTCAGTACGAAGTCATCTTAACTGATTACATCTACAAAGACCCTGTCTGCAAATAAGCTCACATTCTGAGGTACTGGGATGTAGGACTTCAATATATGAATGTTGAGGGGCACAATTTAACCCACAACCAATATGCTGAATAAACATGCGTTGAATTCTGAGTGCATGACAAAGGATAAATGAATGAAGTATTGTCACACTCTCCTTTGAAATATACCTCAGTTTTCTTTCCTTCTGAACCCTACCTGCTCTTGTCTTCACTCCTACTCAAACAACTTTTTATGGACTCTGCTGTACTGCTCTATTCTCCAGTCTGTTCTTCATACGGCTGCTATGTCACTCTTTTAAAATGCTCTTTACATCAACTCATTTATCATGGCTTACTTTCTCCTACTTTATCATGTCTAAAAACTACTCTACCTACTTTCAAAGCCTATTGTAAACCAAATCTATTTTATTCATTATAGTCTTGGCAATGCATGGGCTTGGCCTGTATGAACAACCACACTAAGATGAAGAAATCTGGGAAGAAACTAGGATCTAAAAACTGGCCGTGCATTTTTGGGTAGACAAAATCTAGAAGCAGGCTTGGGGAGCAGCAGGCGAAGGAACATGTCAGAAACACCGCCTAATGAGTAAAGAGGCCAGTGCAAGCAAGCATCAGGAGGGCTAGAAGAAGTGGCCGTGGGTCCCAACAGGTGGTGGAACCCAGCAATAGGACATCTAAGCACCTGCAGGTCTGAAGGCCACATAAGAAAGCAAATCAGTAGACTTTAAAACACAAGCTGCTGAGATTAAGTTCAGGAAGAGGTCCCAGGTTTTGTGGATGAGCTGTTGGGTCCATGGAAACACAGAAAACAGAGCCTAGTGACCCAAGGAACTGAGGTGGGGGCAATGGGAACATGGGGACTGGATCAGCCAGTGCATTCAAGCTGGGCCTGAGAGTCACCAAGGGGCACAGGAATGTTAACAAAGAACTATGCCTATATGATCAATCTTCCCTCCCAAATGGGAAAGAAAAAGTATACAAATAAAACTGGTGTCTTTGTGTCAAATTTTGGAGAGACCCACAGAGGTTTTAGGGTTTTGAAAAGCTGTGACACAGGGTGGCACATTTGGATATTCAGGTGAATGTTTCCTAACACATCAGGGAATTTTTCTCAAAGAGCGATCGTTGTGAAAGGAAAAGTAGCACAGCGCACTAAGAGATGCAGACACAGCTTGTGAGACTATCCCGCCAGTCCGTGTATGAGCTGTTGACCCTATGCAGGCGGTAGGGTCTCCTCCACAGGCAAGGGGACAGTTCCAGAGTTATCCTCTTACCTTCCAGAGGTGTCTGAAGAAACAAATGAAGTGGCCCATGTGAAACCTGCCAGGCTGACTAGAAGGGGCTTTCCAAATGCATGTCATTGAGTCACCGTCACAGGGAATAGCACAGAAGTGGATAATATAATATAATGGTAAAATGCTCATCATATGAGGACTATTATTTAGTCTTTATTGCTTAAAGGGAAACGTGCTTTTCCACATTCTTCTTTAGCTTTATGCAGATTTGGCCCTCGTCCAAGTGGCGCAGCAGCTTTAGAAGGAGGCTGAGATTGACAAAGGGCGGGAGCATCGCAAGAAGATGGTGCGCAGCCAAGGCTGTCCTTCCCCGCCCCCATCTCCCTGGGTGCCTCTCCTCCAGCACGAGCTCCGCTCCCCCTGCCAGTACAACAGTGACAATATGAGATGTCGCATCTGAAGAAGCACAGCCAAATATTTGATTTGGACGATTACACTGAAGATGCCTCATCACAACTGTGGGTGCCCAGATTACCAACTCCCTGCTCTTGGCTTCCGTACACTTTGCAGTGAGTACAAACTGCCTACAAGAGCTCATTACAACACTGATGGAAGAGATCCCAAATGGCTGATGTGGAGTGTCTTGTTTGGGGAAGAGTTCACTGATGAGGAATAAGCTGAGGAGGCAAGATGCTGTTGTTTTTCCTGTCAAGGCAAATGGTACTAAGAACATGGCAAGCGTTTTTTAATTTTTTTTTTCTTTCTAACTTGGATTCAGAAATTCTTCGCGATGATAAAGCGATTCCTTTTCAGGAGAGATCATAGAGAAGTAGTCACAATGACTCTTACCATTCTCTCCTTGACTTACCCTTCTGTCCTTGACATCTTCCAGTTCAGTTAGCATGATGCGATGAAAATTCACAGGAGCGATGACAATTCCAGATCTCAGAAGGATCTAGTCTTAGCCATTCTCCTCCTACCTCCAAGGCTTCCTGTTTCTGACACCCTCTTGTATTCATGTTTCAACTTGATTGGAGCATAAATAAAACCACTGTGCTTAATTAGCACTAAATAATACCTTTACATTTCTATTCTAGAAGGGATGTCTTTTAAACTTTATACAGAAACATGTAAAGTTCTTAAATAAGAAAGGAGACTAGAATTTCAAATGTCCCCGAATCTGCTTGAAGAAATGAAAGGTATGCTGTGTTTTTATTTTAAATGTACAAAAGTGAATTTCTCATTCAAAAGTGTCCAGGCTTCTTGTCATTAGAGTTTCAGTGGTAATAGTAGTAATTAGAAAGCCCAGGAGGTTCACTGAAATCCAAGACTGGTAATGCCTTGGTCACATACGCATGCATACACACACCACATGATCACACATGTTAAATATATGAGAACATAAATAGACCTGCATGCAGCAGTGCAGCTATGATGATGTCTACATTCCATGCCTGCTGTTGTCTTTCCAAGTACGCACACAGATGTCCACACGTGAACAACACAAGTATTCACAAATGCCAACATGTATATATGCCTAAAACAAAGTCTTTAGTGTTCAGAAAATGGGTTGACGTGATCAAATGTATTTAAATAGATTTATCTTTTGATTTTCATAACCTGTCCTGGAAAAAAATTCAAATCTTATGATAGTTCTCTGGATAATACGCATCTGTTATTGAGTTAATACATTAGCCCTGTGTTAATTATGCCAAGGATGTAGGTTCAGTCCCCGGGTGGGCCATTTATATTTGCTTTGCTCCAGAGCACCATGCTGCACTTTAACCCCATGTCAGTCATGAGACAGATGCACCGCAAAGGCTGGGAGCTCTGGAAATGGATTGCATCGACTTGAAGCCCAGTTGTCCTCTTCTAGAGACGTGATTATTTCCTACAGGTGATTCACTCACTCTAAACCTTCATCTTCTCATTAAAATTGGAGTAAAAATTGTATTTCTCTCATCAAGCTACTGTGGATGCTAAATGAGAACACATACAGCAGGGCTTTCCACAGTGCCTAAACTCTTAGCAAACAAGGCTAGCTGGCTGGCAAGGTGGGCCATGGTGGTGATATTCATAACCTTGTTCCAAGGGGACTAAAAAGTTATGTTGAGTGAATCATATAAATTCTATCTAATGATCACAAGTCAGTAGCAAGTTTGAAACCCAGGATTATGAATTTGAAGAATTTGATTCCTGCAAATTTGAAACTAATGAAACAGTAACTGGCCTATTTCCCAGCTTTCTATACTGTGATTATTGTTTGAGAGAATCACAAAATGGAATCCATGGCTTGAAGCCCAATTAAACCTTCTGTGGAAAAAATGGAAAAAACTTTTCAAAAAATATACACTCAACTTGTCAAAGAGAGACATGCACAGAAGAAAGTTAACTGTATTCTCCATGCATTCCTATTTAACTTTACTATTTAATGAGTCTTTCCCCACTATTTTGCTTCTATAATTTCACTGAGTCCCAAATTTTTAGTAGAATATGGAGTCATATTTAATTATTTTATCTAAAGTCTCAATTCATCATAACTATGGTAAGACCATGAATAAGAAACTGTTATAAGCCCAAATGTTTTCCCGAAATAATATGTAATTTGTCAATGTGATAATTTACCTGAAATCATTAAAACAGGTCTAGACGGATGTTCACTTTGAGATGTACTATGAATCCCAGACTTTCCTAGACTTTTCTGTTCCACTAGTGCCACAATTTCTCCTCACAGTATTGGTTTGTTTTGCTTATTTAGATTAATTTTCCCATAGGTTTCTAATTTATTCTCTAGAGACATCCAGGTCACATATAAACAAAATCTCAACTTGCTAAAAACTAGAAAAAGTTAAATTAATCATTTGCCATCATTTCTCACCTTTATATTTTTCTCTCACCCAGATAATCATTTAAATGAATTCAACCCGTGATACAGAAACGGTCTGTTTCATAATTAGCTGTAACAAAACCTGAATCTTAAAAAAATAAATCATCTTCCAGAGACATTTGGAAGAAATTCTTTCTAGCACTTCCTAGAATATTCTCAAGCAGAGAACTGCTAGGAAATTGTTGAATGTCTCCAAAAAGCTCAATTCAATTTAAATACATTCATATTACTGGTTCATTCTACATTTTACACTTACACGGAGCTTTACAATTATATGAACAAAATCCTTTTTATATTCTTTACCATAATTTTCTTTACATTTCTGTTTATTCATTCTAACTTTTTTCCTTTTTAAACCAAAATAAAGTGAAAAATAAAAAATTAATTTAAAACCAGAATCTCTACTCACTGTACCTTTTAATAAAACCAAATAATGAAGTTTTATGTTAATTGCCTCCTCGCTTGATATTGAAATATCAACGTGTTCAAATCAGACCACAGACAACATTTATGAGAGGATAGCACCTATGTTGAATTCAAAATATTATCCCTTACCCTGCTAGTAAACATAATGTAATTACCATTTACATGGAGATATAGAAATGAGAAAAGTTTCCAAATATGGATTCATCTGCATTTTTTTAACAGTAGGAAGGAAACAAATAAAAGTAATATGCAATGTTGTTTAGTGAGATGCTGATTGTTCCTCTTGGGAGTTCTCCTGACAGTTTAATGAGGCCTCCTGAAAATAACATCTGGCAGAGAGATTTACACTGGCCACACAGGAGAATAAGAAAAATACATCCTGGGGAGAAAGGGCCAAATTTCTCCCTTCTTTCTTGTCCCCCACCATAAACCTCTGCTAAAGCTTAGCTAGGAAGACCTGGAGATATCTGCCATCACCCAGTAGCCATGCTCAGAATGCACTAAAGTCATGACCAAAACAACCCGGTCCCTGTAGGAAGCTCACAAAAGATGCTTGAGAATTTGAAGATGTTCTCCTTGTACTCCACAGGCCAAGGCAATGCCTCCCTTCTGCCTTCTTTGATTAGAGGACCATGGTTATAGGGTACGCTTCCTCAGCGCTTATGATCTACCAGCTCTGGCATATTACAGGGACAGAGATATAATAAAGGAATAATTTGATAAAGAACAATATGATACTAATTTGGGAACCAGAAGAGGAAGGAATCCAGCACAAATTAATATCCTTTGCAGTGGTACATTCTGGTCATAGGCCAAGGTGGTAAAACAGGGTTATTATTTATAGCAACCATGGAGTAGATTCCTTTCTGATTTCATACTCTGATTTTTAACCCATACAGATTACTCATAGCAAAAAGGAATATATAAATATATAGTATTTAATGTTGAATAATAGTCCAAGGAAGAGCATAAAGATACAGGAAAAGCAATAAAGCTTAAAACTTAATGACTGTTAGAAGTGGATTCTAAGTATGCAGAGAGAGAAGGTATTGCAGAAGTCAAGAGCTGCTGAGGAGATACTTTCTACACCGTCAGTGCTGAAGTGTCTTTGTATGGTCTCCCCTGCTATCCAGTACCTGCCAGATTGCAAAGCTCAATAAATATTAATGGAGGATGAAAAATTCATGAAGAGACAGGCAGGGGCCTTGTGCTAGAGGAAGGGAGATGGAGAACTTGAGAATGCTTTCACTCTGATTTTAAGCTGGATAAATAGAAGGAGTTGGAGGGGCATTAGGAAATCCTCAAAAATGAAAGGATATGAATGGGAAGGGGCAGGAAATTAAGAGTGATTTTAAATTATTCTCAACCTGCTTATTCCCACTTTATATTTTGAAAAGAGCTTCACAGTGACTTATCCCTTCCAACAATGCTGACAACTGGAGGAATGAGATGCATACATCAAAGGTCATTGGAAGATCAAAACTGCACAGAAGCAAAAAGTCCAGCTTTGGAAAAAATGTAATTAAGAATGGAGAAAAGGAGAGAAGGAAAATACATGAAATACTTAAGCGTGATAAATAAGATTTGAGGTGCAAACACCAGAGAAGGAAAGAGAACATGTAACCAGGGAAGTTTTGTTATTGTTTTGCTTTTAAATTGTTGAAACAGTTTAAAATAATTGAAATGAAATTATTGGTTCAGAAGAGAAAAACCGTTTACTGCCATTTTGTGCAGAAGAGACAAGGGATGCTATTTCCTGCAATCAGTTCATCCCTTCATAGGCTGAAGTTCTGAAACTGATGGTGTTCCAGAGACAGCAGGCAGGTGCTATTGGGGCCAACAGCAGAGCAGGTGCCTGAGTGACATGTCATCTTCATGTTAGGAAACAAGGGGTGAGTGGTACTGCAGGCACTGTGGCCAGTTCCTTTCCTGAGAGGCTCACTTGTCTTGTGTATGTCTGTTTGTTTGTTTTTAATAAGATTTTTAATCTAGGAAGAGTCATAATTAAATATAGAGAAAAAAAGAAAGGAAGAAGAGAAAATAAGGAGAGTTTTTCATGATGAAAAAAGTACATCAATGAATTCCTTATTTTGGTAAAATATTTATTGGGATGACGATGATGATACTAATAACAATAATGTTATTATTTATCATTTTAATTCATAAGGTATTATTCCGGCAGAATACACCCAAGCCAGAGCTACCATCCCATCTTTTTCTTGTTTCATGATTTGTTTTCGTTCATATTTTTCTTTTCTTTTCCTCTCTTTTTTTTTCCTTTCTTGTGTTTCCTTTCCTTTTTCTTTCTCTTCTTATTGAGATACATAAAATACACAAATCTTAGGGTATAGCTTGATGCATTTTGACCTGTGTGTAACCATTACCCAGATCAAGATGTCAAACATTCTCACTAATTTTCTTCCCCTTCACCTATTTCATCCATCCCTGCCCTGCATCATGGGAAAACACCAGTTTATCCTCTGTATTTATGAGTTTATTTCTGTTTTGTTTCTTGATTCATTTTGTCTTTTAGACTCCACATATAAGTAAGATCATATGGTATTTGTCTTTCTCCACCGGATTTCTTTCACGTAGCATAACACCTTCTAGGTCCATCCAGGTTGTTACAAGGGGCAAGATTTCATTCTTTTTTATAGCTAAATAATATTCCACTTTATATATGTAACACACCTTCTTTATCCATTCTCTATCAGTGGACACTTAGATTGCCTCCATATCTTGGTTATTGAAAATAATGCTGTGATAAATATAGCAGTGCATGTATCTTTTCAAATCAGTGGTTTGAGGTTTTTAGAGTAAATTCTGAGAAATAGAATTGATAGAGTGGATATCCTTGTCTTGTGCCTGATCTTAAAGGATAAGCTTTCAGCTTCTCACTATTAAGTATGATGTTAGCTGTGGGTTTGTCATTTATGCCCTTTATTATGTTGAGGTATGTGCCCTCTATACCCATTTTGTTGAATTTTTATCATCAATGGCTATTGAATTTTGTTGACTGCTTTTTCAGCATCTATTGAGATGATCATATCGTTTTCATCTTTCTTTTTTGTTAATGTGGTATATCACATTGATTGATTTATGAATATTTTACCAGCCTTGCATCCCTGGAATAATTTGCACTTGGGCTTGATGGATAATCCTTTTGATCTTTTTTTGAAATCAGTTTGCTAATATTTTGTTGAGGATTTTTGTATCTATGTTCATCAGGGATATTGGTCTATAATTTTCTTTTTTGGTAATGTCTTTGTCTGGTTTTGGTATTAGAGTGATGCTGATTTCATCAAATGAATTTGGAAATATTCTCTCCTCTTCTGCTTTTTGGAATACTTTAAGGGTGGATATTAACTCTTCTTTAACTATTTGGTAGAATTCACCTGTGAAGCCGTCTGGTCTTAGCTTTTGTTTGTCAGGAGTTTTTTGGTTACCATTTCAATTTAATTACTGGTAATAAGTCTGTTCAGATTTTTTGTTTCTTCCTGGGTAAGTCTTGGAAGATTGTATATTCTAGGAATTGTCCATTTCTTCTAGGTTATCCAATTTATTGGCATAACATTTTTCACAGACTTCTCTTATAATTCTTTGTATTTTTGTGGTGTCAGTTGTAACGTCTCCTTTTTCTTTTCTTATTTTGTTTATTTGTGTCCTCTTCTTATTTTCTTGATATGTCTGGTAAGGGGTTTCTCTATTTTATTTGCCTTCTTGAAGAAGCAGTTGTTGATTTCATTGACTTTTTTTTCTATTGTTTTCTTATTCTCTATTTTATTTATTTCTGCTATGATCTTCATTATGCCCTTCTTTCTACTTATGTTGGGTTTCATTTGTTCTTCTAATTCCTTTAGTTGTGAGTTTATACTGTTTATGTGGGATTTAATTTTTTTGAGGTAAGCCTGTATTGATTGCTATGTACTTCTCTCTTAGAACTACTTTTGCTGCGCTGCATCTCACGTATTTTGAATCGTTGTGTTTCTGTTGTCATTGTCTCCATGTATTGTTTGATTTCCTTTTTGGTTTGCTCATTGATGTTAGAAGCATGAAGCACGTTGTTTAACCTCCATGTATTTTTTTCTGGTTTTATTCATTTAGTTGATTTCTAGTTTCATACTATTATGATTTGGAAAGATGGTTGATACGATTTTAATCTTTTTTAGTTGTTTGAGGCTCTTTTTTGTCTTACTATGTGCTCCATTCTGAAGAATGTCCCATGTATATTTGAGAAAAATGATTATCCTGCTGCTTTGGGTGGAATGTTCTGTTATATATCTGTTAAGTCCGTCTGATCTAATGTATCACTCAATTCTGTTTCCTTCTTTAGTTTTTGTCTGGATGATCTAGCCACTGATACAAGTAGGGTGTTAAAATCCCCTAATACAATTGTGTTGCTGTCTATTTCTCCTTTTAGGTCTCTTAGTACTTGCTTTATATATTTAAGGGCTTCTATGTCGGGTGCATAGATATTTAAAATTATTATATTCTCTTGTTGGACTGATCCTTTATGATTATGTAATATCCTTTCTCTCTTGTTGCTGTCTTTGTTTTTGAAGTATATTTTGTCTGATATAAGTACTCCTGATTTTTTTCCTCCCTTTTATTTGCATGAAATATCTTTTTCCATCCCTTCTCTTTCAGTCTATGCATGTCTTTAGGTCTGAAATTAGTCTTTTGTTGGAAGCATATAGGTGGGTCTTGTTTCCTTATCCATCTGCCACCTTATGTCTTTTAATTGGTGCATTCAGTCCATTTACATTTAAAGTAATTATTGATAGGTATGTACTTATTGCCACTTTACTAATTGTTTTCTGGTTGTTTTTATAGTTCCTCTTGGCTCCTTTCTTCCTTTCTTATACTCTTCACTTGTGATTTGATGGTTTTCTTTAGTGTAATGCTTGGATTCATTTTTTTTAATTTTTGTGTATCTATTATAGGCTTTAACTTTGTAGTTACAATAAGGTTCATAGATAGTTTCTTAAATAAATAAAATTCTATAAGTTGATGATTACTTGCTTTTGAACACAGTCTAAAAGTACTACTTTTTAATCTTCTTTCTCCACGCTTTATGTATAATATGCCATAGTCTACATCTTTCATGTTTTCCTTGACTAATTTTGTGTATAGTTGATTTTACTACTTTTGTTTCTTGAACTTCATACTTGCTTAGTAAGTAATTGCCCTACTATGTTTACTGTAGGTTTGTTTTCCCTGATGAAAAATACTTAGACTATTAGACTAAGGAACATTTCCATCTAAATAAGTCCCTTTAACATATCTTGTAAGGCTGGTTTAGTTGTGGTGAATTCTTTTAACCTTTGTTTATCTGGGAAACTTTTTATCTGTCCTTCAATTCTGAGTGATAACTTTGCTGGGTAGAGATATCTTGGTTGGAGCTTTTTCCATTTCAATACTTTAAATATTTTATGCCACTCCCTTCTGGCCTATAAAGTTTTTGTTGGGAAAATTGCTGATACCTGATGGAGTTTTCCTTATAGGTAACTGTCTTCCTAACACTTGCTGCTTTTAAGATTCTCTCTTTATGTTTCATCTTTGCCATTTTACTGTATGCCTTGGTATTGTGTTCCTGGAGTTCTCGTTAGGGACTCTCTGAGCTTCCAGGACCTGGATGTCTATTTCCTTCACCAGTACCCTACTGTTTGGAATTCTGTAACTTTGTAGTGTAGTTTGAATCCAGGGACCATGATACATCCAGCTTTGTTTTTCATTCTCAAGATTGTATTGGATACTCAAGGGTTTCTGTGGTTCCATACAAATTTTATGATGTATTTAACAAAACCTGATTTGGCCTTTTAATTTAATTGATCAATTAATTAAATAGGGTGATTTTTTTTGATTTTGTAAATAATGCCTCTGATGATCATTTTAATGCCTTAAAGTAAAACTTCTAGGTCAAAGAATGCAAAGCTGTTACTGATGTATTAGGAAGATGTCAACAACAAAGTTTCTTTAATATCAAAAATACTTACCAAGGCAGTTTTTTATAAAGAAGGAAACTACATTTCCAGAAAATCACATCTTCCCAAGTCTGCAGACATTCCCCACAGGCATATATAGGTGTGGATACTAGCTCTGTTGTTGAATGGGGATTCATCAGTTATAGGAAATTCCCTTTGGTGATCTAATTGGATCTTTATGATATCCTGAATCCCTACCACTTGATATTCTTTCTATTTTAATTATGTCTACTCTCCAAGTACAAAAATCTTGTCTGAACAACTCAATACACTCCTGAGTATTTCATCTGAGATTGGGTACAGGAAAGGTCAGTTTCCCAGGAACACTAGGTCCAGCTTTTAGACATATCTGAGTTTTATTCCTTAAGGCAGTATGCATACTTTGAGTTATTTAGTTATAAGCATTTCTGAAGGGTAACTATTCACCATATGACTAAGGAAACCTAAGCATATTAAATAAAATTTGACATTATTTTAAATATATAGCTGACAGTCCAAGAAGGAAATTTCACTGCATCAAAAAACAGAGAAACTGACAATCTACATGATAAATTGCAAACCTGACATATGATATGGTAAATCAGTTGTATAAGAATGTGTAATTCTATAACAATTGGTTATATGTATGGAGAAAAAACAAAAAAATATGAAGTGAATCCCTACCTTATACTTACTCAAAAATCAATTTCAATTTTTCCTGTAACCTCCACTCAGTTCCCTCTACCTTCTTTTTTTAGTAAAACAATCCATTTTTTTAAATTTGGTTTATCCTGATAGTTTCATATAAGCACATCATTTAACATAAGCAAACATATTTACTTATATATGAAACATACATGCATATATATGTGTGTATGTATACATTGCAGTGTATTTTATGTGTTGTGTGTATACATACATATTCATATTCATTTTATGTATGTATTCATACCCCTTTCCCTTCTCAGATAAATAGTAGCATACTACATGTTTCTCTGTCCTGCACTTTTCACCTACCAATAAAACCCTGTATAGCCATATACCTCATTTCTATAACTACATAATACTTCACCGTGTAAAATACCTACTGTATAAGCTAGCAATTTTGCTCCTCATTTTATGTCTTAGAAAAACTCTCACATAGGTCCATATGAATGTCTCTTTTCTATAACGTGGAATTTAGAAAAATGCAAATGGCCACCAACAAAGGAAAAGGAAAATCATGGTTTATTCATACAAGAGAAGGCTATGCAGCAGTGGGCGAGCTTACTAATGTGTAACCTTAGATAATTCCTTTGAATTCTCTATGTGCTGGTTCCCTTTATGGTTAAGCAATGGTTGTGTAACAAAGAAGTTGCTAAATAGTAAACAGAATAATGTGAGAGAAATGTGGGAGATTAAGTGTGATAATTATTAGTGCTATTTGGCAAAGGAGCCTGGTGGAGGCCAGAAGATGATAATGTATATTATGCAATGGAAAATAGTTGTTTTTTGCCTCTACTCTCTTGGAAGGGCAATACATGACTAATGGATTCTGGCCCCCAGGAAAGAGGTTGAAAAATGAAATGTTAGAAGCATGTATTGGTTATCAGCTGCATTTAACAAGTTACCACAAGAAAGAGATGAATTTACAAAAGAACTGGTCAGTTTGAAATCAGGGTTGATAGGCAAAGAAGCAATACCAGAAATGAAAGGCCTTGGAGAGATAAAAGGGAAAGTTGTTCTCTGTGCTCAAGGAGTAAAAGATAAAACTAAGAAGGTCTTGAGCAAGAAGATATATTAGAACTTAGATTGCAGCAAGAAAAAAGCCAAGGACATGGTCTCTACATCCTTTTGTTAAAATACGTGAATATATTACGGTGTTTCAAAGTATAGGTATGTCTGGATTTTTGACATCCAGTAAATCTGGCCAATTGAACAAAATATTACAGAGGATAAAAAAGATTAAAGTGTAGTTTTGAAGCATAGGGTCGTAGTTTCCACAATTAAATTGAAAATGACAAGGCCATGAAAAGGAACGTGGAGAAGAGCAAATCACGCACTAAACATACCTGGAGAACTACAGGTGTAGATCTTGGCACATGGAGCCAATTGGAAATAAAGTGTTATATAATAAGTCTATTGTATATTTAGAGAATTTTAGGGCCAAAGAAATCATGAGCCTGACCTAAAGAAATTTGTGAGTAGTCAGGATATAAAATAGCCCATGATCTACGATTGTACTATGGGAAGGAAATTTATCTCTAAGGAGTGCTTATTCTCCAAAATCAATTTCAGATATTGCCAAGGAGCAAAACTGAGAAGGGATACCCTCCCAGGGCTGGACTTGGAGGTCCATGCCCTAAGTTAACAGGAGCTACTGAGTTGGATCCCTTAGGGAGGGGTGAGTGTTTTATGCATGTCTTTGTCCCACTGGTGTTATATGGAGTTATGTGACTAGTTATGACTGGTAGTTTGTGAGCAGATGTGATAGTGCAAGGCATTTTGGGACCAGAGCATTTCAGTGTGGATGACACACCATGTCCCCTCTCTGCCAGCTGAGATGGCAACTACTTCATCACTCAGAGTCCTAGAGCATGGAGGCCTACAGGAGGGCCCCAAACCCTATTGTGCTACAAGTGTCACATGAGCAAGAAATAAACTTCATTGTTTAAAGCAAGAAAATATGTGGGTTATGTTCCACTGCAGAATAACCTGGGCTATTCTACCTTATCAATAAGGGCTCAGTACTATAGAGGGTATTATCAAAATGGAAATTGTAATGAGTAATAATAATGCTAATATACTACTCACTAATGGTAGCCTCTTTAATCTTACATTACTAAATGTTTACACTGGAATGGCTATGGGTCCTGTTATATATCATGTTATATATGTTTTTTTAACATGTCTCCTTGTTTAACTGTATCACTTTCTGCTGCTCAGTCTGGTCTCTCCCAAGACTTACTGTTCTCCCACTGAGCCTTATCTTCTCTGCTTCTACCTAAATAGGCACCATAATTTAAATTGTCCTTGTTCATTTTGTTATCCCTGTTTTACATTACTCTTTATCCACACTTCCTTGAGTAAGGGGAGTGTCCACTTTGGACACACAGGACACCAGACCCCACAGGCAAACCCCTCTTTCTCTGGTCTCTGGTCACAGGGAGAGCTGGATCGTCTTCTTACATGGAAGCAGGGTGCTGTGCTCAGCACGCAGCCCAAAAGGCCCTCTCCAGAGGTGAGTTATTACACTGAAGCAGCAGCACAACCAGAGGTGTCAGACTCTCCAGGCCTCTGAGTCTCTGATGCTCTGCAGAGATTGGCCTGATTCTATGACAATGTCAAGCAATAAAGCAATTCCAAGCTACCTTCCTTCTCTACTCTTTCCCGCCTCAGTGGGACCGCAGACTCCCTCCAGGACATTACTTTTTATCATTTGCCTCTCAATTTAGGGGACAACTTGTCATATTTAATACTTTGACTTTAAGAGGCCTGGAAGAGAGCCTTCCCTTGCAGCTCTCAGAAGAAACCGACCCTGTGACACTGTGACCTTGGACTTCTCGCCTCCTGAACCATGAGGTATAAATACCTGTTGTTAAAGCCACTAGACTGTTTATTTAGAACACAACCCACTCTACTTTGTTAGAGCCACCCTAGCAAACTAATATCCATTATGTTTAGAATTTTTATATTATTAAAGCTAATCATTAGAGAACTTACATCAACCTACGCTTTATACATGTGATGCTCTTAAGGAACCAGGGTTTGATGATGATTTCCAGGGTTACTTCCAAAATTTGGTCATGGATTTTTTTCCCAGGGTGTATGCTATAATCTGATGTGTTCTGTTATTGGGGGCAGGACCCTCAGGGTAACCATTATTGTTAGCCTATGGCTTCTCATATTTTAGGTGGAAATTACACCTAAATACAACATTTAATTCTTTATATTAAAAATGGAAGCTCTCAGGAGCCCTCTCCAAGCACCTACAGATTCTACTGTGGAATCTGAAAGAGAGAGAAAAACAGAGAAGGATGTGAGATCTATACATCCTTAGGCTAAGGAAGCAGGAAGGCTTGTCTGGAGAATGGGAAGTTGAAGAGAGTGTGGGCACACCTTCTAGGGGACTGAGGTTCTAGCTGTTGGCTGTATATAATGAGGATAAAATGAATAATTCCTGAGTGGAGAAAAAACTTGGATATACGTTTTCCTTAATACATTGTCACTAAGTGGGTCATTTCTCAGGCCCAGATCTGACACTGTTTACTTCACCAAATCACAGAATTTCAAGACATCTCCATTTCCTTACATATAAAATAATGTCAGTCAAGGACACTTAAGTAAAATCTTACCATACAAGCGTACAATGACTATATATAAATCATAACTTACAAAAATGCAAAAGGCTCTTAAGTATGACAAAATGTAGTATCAGTAAATAAGGTGTTAGTGCCCAGTTACTTTGAAACTTTCAAACATGAACCTTCTAAGTAAAGGTTCCCTAACTTAGCCTAAAGTCAGAAAACATGCAATCCATAAATGGCGTTTACTTCTTATAAACCCTATAGTGTAACAAAGAAAAATAAATCATTGCACACCGACATAAGTTTTAGGTGTTGCTCTTTTTTGCTTCCCACAAAAACACATGACCACACATTCATTTACACACACATGACTCACATACACGCACACTCATCTCCGTGGTGAAAGTAGAATGCACACTTCCCCATCCCTGTGGAAGTTCAGACACAGAGACAGCAGGTGATGGGCTGAAATTTATTTAGCACAGGATCATAGAGACAAGACGCAAACCCAGATCCCTGCCTCCCATTCCAGTGCTTACTAGTAGGCATTCATGTCTCTAGCCATCACTCCTGGGTGAAACATATCAAACAAATATAAGGATGGGGTCACATCCGATTGCACAAAAGAATTTTGCTCTCTTAAGAAAAAAAATGGGGGGTGGTAGAAAGGGGCCCTGAGAAAATGTCATTGGCTGATACTGTCACACTGCAGCTCTAGCACTTAGTTTTGGAAGCTGCCCTTACAGTGTATGACTGCTTGACAGCCCAAATGCCTCTTGTTGTGCAGGACTGAAAGAAAAGATGGCCAGGCAACTGTACACTGTCAATGGCAAGCAAACCTGTATCTCTTTCACCTCCAAAGCCTGAAAGCCCTTTGAATACTGTGGCTAGGATCTCCTAAGAAGAATCTATTTTCCATGTCATGGTGTGAATTTCCAGCATTGAAACTAAATATTCATGACTTCATGAAAGCGCCAAGCTTCTGTAGGAAAAAAAAAAGTATTCTAAGTCTGTTTTACACATTTTGGACAAGCTAGTATTTGACATACTCTATATGTTCTGAATAGTATTATAATTTCAAATAATTCTCTACTGACATCATTTCAGTAATGTCGTATCCTTAAAAACTAGGTGAAGTGCCCTTTTCATGGACTAACCACGTAGACACACGAGGATGGATGTAGGCGAGAGAAGAGAAAGCAAGGCTGGGAAGGCGGCCCCTTCTCATGTTCTTTGCTGGGATGGCCCTCGTCTTGGTCTCTTTTTCTTTCTAAGCATCTCATAAAGTCCTGAGGAACTTCTTTAACAGTTTGATGCCTGGGGCATTTCTCAACAGAGTTTGCTACATAGTAGAAAGAGTTATTCTTGCTCTCACCTCTGCAGCTTTGGGTGACTTACCTGCAGGTTTTGTAGAGCCCTACGTCCCACTGTTGAGGGAGTGAGCCCTTGGTAACTACTCCCTTCTCAGTCACTGGCTGTACTTTCCCATCCATAGTTATTACTGGGAAGGGGAGTACCAAAAGGTGTCCAGGTGGATCACCTGCGTGGACCACATACTGTGCCCCTGCCTTCATTGGCTAAAAGCAGCCCTGCTCTATCATACTGATTACTAAAGTAATATAGACAAAGGGTTTCCCTTCAAACAAGTGGAGAAGAACAAAATGAAAAAAGAGCAAGGAAAAAATTCCAAAACATGGTAAAAAGGGAGGAGAAGGAAAAGACACACAAAGCAGCAGGAAAAATTAAGGGTAAATAATAATAAGTGAAAGATAAATCCAAATTAAACAGTAACCACAATACATACCAGTGGACTAAATCTACAGGTAAAAGGTAAAGATTGGAGTCTGGATTAAAAACAATATAACAAAACAAAGATAAAACAAATGTCTTTGCTGTTTCTAAGAGAGATATCTTAACCAATAGGGTAGACAAAAACTAAATCTCAAGATAAGAAAAAGACACACTGGGTACATATAACAAAAAGGAAGCTGATGTGGTTCAGTAGCTGAAAATCAAATATTCTTTAATAGAAAAGGCTGTATTAATAAAATAATAATAAAAGGGATTTAATTCACCAGAGAAATGTGGCAACTTTATAATAATAAAACAGCCTCAAAAATATATAAAGTAAAATTGGTAGGCTTCAAAGAAAAATGAATTCATCTGCCATACTAGTGGGAAGATTTAACACACATCTGTCAATAGATGATAGGGAACAGTGACAAAATAGGAAAATGAAAAACACATAAAATATTTGAATACTACAAGTAAAAATTTTATCTAATGGGTGTATATAGAAATCTTTCCCATCACTTGAGGACAACTCATTCTTTTCTTTTGCTATTTAGACCCTTGAAGTGTTTTATTTCATTCAAAGTTTGTAGTTATATTTCCATGAGAAAGAATAGGCTGCATTTCCATTTGGTATGAGCTTTATCTTACTACATTAAACTTATCATTCCATTCTTAGTTATCACTCCACTGTATTCTTTTTTTTTATTTTTATTTTTTTATTATGTTATCATTAATATACAATCACATGAGCAACATTGTGGTTACTAGATTTCCCCCATTATCAAGTCCCCACCACATACCCCATTACAGTCACTGTCCATCAGCATAGTAAGATGCTATAGAATCACTACTTGTCTTCTCTGTGTTGTACTGCCTTCCCCGTGTCCCCCCCAGTACATTATGTGTGCTAATCATAATGTCCCTTTTTCCTCTTATCCCTCCATTCCCACCCATTCTCCCCAGTCCCTTTCCCTTTGGTAACTGTTAGTCCATTCTTCAGTTCTGTGAGTCTGAGTTTTGTTTCTTCAGTGTTTTCTTTGTTCTTATACTCCACAGATGAGTGAAATCATTTGATACTTGTCTTTCTCCACCTGGCTTATTTCACTGAGCTTAATACCCTCTAGCTCCATAAATGTTGTTGCAAATGGTAGAGTTTGTTTTCTTCTTATGGCTGAATAATATTCCATTGTGTATATGTACCACATCTTCTTTAGCCATTCATCTACTGATGTACACCTAGGATGCTTCCATTTCTTGGCTATTGTAAATAGTGCTGCAATAAACATAGGGGTGCATATTTTTTTTCAAACTGGGCTCCTCCATTCTTAGGGTAAATTCCTAGGAGTGGAATTCCTGGGTCAAATGGTATTTCTATTTTGAGTTTTTTGAGGAACCTCCATACTGCTTTCCAAAATGGTTGAACCAATTTACATTCCCGCCAGCAGTGTAGGAGGGTTCCCCTTTCTCCACATCCTCGCCAACATTTGTTGTTGTTTGTCTTTTGGATGTTGGCCATCCTAACTGGTGTGAGGTGATATGTCATTGTGGTTTTAATTTGCATTTCTCTGATGATTAGCGAAGTGGAGCCTGTTTTCATGTGCCTGTTGGCCATCTGAATTTCTTCTTTGGAGAAGTGTCAGTTCAGATCCTCTGCCCATTTTTTAATTGGATTATTTGCTTTTTGTTGGTTGAGGTGAGTGAGCTCTTTATACATTTTGGATGTCAACGCCTTATCAGATATGTCATTTATGAATATATTCTCCCATACTGTAGGATGCCTTTTTGTTCTACTGATGGTGTCCTTTGCTGTACAGAAGCTTTTTAGTTTGATATAGTGCCACTTGTTCATTTTTGCTTTTTTTTCCCTTGCCTGTGGAGATATGTTCTTGAAAAGTTGCTCATGTTTATATTCAAGGGAGTTTTGCCTATGTTTTCCTCTAAGAGTTTAATGGATTCATGAGTTACATTCAAATCTTTGATCCATTTTGAGTTTACTTTTTTGTATGGAGTTGGACCATAATCCAGTTTCATTCTTTTACATGTAGCTATCCAATTTTTCCAACACCAGTTGTCAAAGAAGCTGTCTTTTCCCCATTGTATATCCATGGCTCCTTTATTGTTCATTAATTGATCATCTATGCTTGGGTTTATATCTGGACTCTCTATTCTGTTCCATTGCTCTATGGGTCTGTTCTTGTGCCAGTACCAAATTGTCTTGATTACTGTGGCTTTGTAATAGAGCTTGAAGTTGGGAAACATAATCCCCCCTGCTTTATTCTTCCTTCTCAGGATTGCTTTGGCTCTTCAGGGTCTTTTGTCATTCCATATGAATTTTAGAACTATTTGTTCTGGTTTGTTGAAGAATGCTGTTGGTATTTTGATAGGGATTGCATTGAATATGTTCATTGCTTTAGGCAGGATGGCCATTTCGACAACATTAATTCTTCCTACCCAAGAGCACAGGATGAATTTCCATTTATTAGTGTCCTCTTTAATTTATCTCGAGTGTCTTGTAGTTTTCAGGGTATAGGTCTTTCACTCCCTTGGTTAAGTTTATTCCTAGCTAGGTATTTTATTCTTTTTTATGCAATTGTGAATGGAATTATTTTCTGGATTACGCTTTCTGCCAGTTCATCATTAGTGTATAGGAGTGCAACAGACTTCTGTGTATTAATTTTGTACCCTGCAACTTTGCTGAATTCAGATATTAGTTCTAGTAATTTTTGAGTGGATTCTTTAGGATTTTTTATGTACAATATGTCATCTGCAAACAGTGACAGTTTGACGTCTTCCTTACCAATCTGGATGCCTTTTATTTCTTTGTGTTGTCTGATTGCCGTGACTAGGACCTCCAGTACTGTGTTGAATAAAAGTAGGGAGAGCGGACATCCTTGTCTTGTTCCCACTCTTGGAGGAAATTCTTTCAGCTTTTCAATGTTAAGTATAATGTTGGCTGTGGGTTTGTCATATATGGCCTTTATTATGTTGAGGTACTTGCCCTTTGTACCCATTTTGTTGAGAGTTTTTATCATGAGTGGGTGTTGAATTTTGTGAAATGCTTTTTCAGCATCTATGGAAATGATCATGTGATTTTTGTCTTTCTTTTTATTGATATAGTGGAGGATGTTGATGGATTTTCGAATGTTGTACCAGACTTGCATTCCTGGGATGAATCCCACTTGAACATGATGTATAATCCTCTTCATTTATTTTTGAATTTGGTTTGCTAATATTTTGTTCAGTAGTTTTGCATTTATGCTCATCAGAGATATTGGTCTGTAGTTTTCTTTTTTTGTGGTGTCTTTACCTGGTTTTTGTATTAATGTGATGCTGGCTTCATAGAATGAGCTTGGAAGTAACCCTCCTCTTCTATTTTTCTAAAACTTTAAGGAGAATGGGTATTATGTCTTCTCTAAATGTCTGATAAAATTCAGCGAAGCCATCTGGTCCACAGGTTTTGTTCTTGGGTAGTTTTTTGATTACTGATTCAATTTCATTGCTGGCAATTGGTCTGTTCAGATTTTCTATTTCTCCTTGGGTCAGTCTTGTAAGGTAGTATTTTTCTAGAAAGTTTTGCATTTCTTCTAGGTTATCCAGTTTGTTAGCATGTAATTTTTCATAGTATTCCCAAATAATTCTTTGTACTTTTATGTTGTCTGGAGTGATTTTTCCTTTCTCATTTCTGATTCTGTTTATGTGTGTAGAGTCCCTTTTTTTCTTGATAAGTCTGGCTAGGGGTTTATCTATTTTGTTTATTTTCTCAAAGAACCAGCTCTTGGTTTCATTAATTTTTTCTATTATTTTATTCTTCTCATTTTTATTTATTTCTTTTCTTATCTTTATCATATCTCCCCTTCTACTGACTTTGGCCTCATTTGTTCTTCTTTTTCAGGTTTCAATATTTGTGAATTTAGACTATTCTTTTGGAATTGTTGTTCCTTCTTTAAATAGGCCTGGATTGTTAACATAGTTTCATCTTAGAAATGCCTTTACTGCATCCCACAGAAGTTGGTGTGTTGTGCTGTTGTTTTCATTTGTCTCCATATATTGTTTGATCTCTGTTTTAATTTGGTCATTGATCCATTGATTATTGAGGAGCATGTTGTTAAGCCTCCATGTGTTTGTGAACCTTTTTGCCTTCTTTGTACAATTTATTTCTAGTTTTATACCTTTGTGATCTGAGAACTTTGTGGTACAATCTCAATCTTTTTGAATTTGCTGAGGCTCTTTTTGTGGCCTAGAATGTGGTCTATTCTGGAAAATGTTCCATGTGCACTTGAGAAGAATGAGTATCCTGCTGCTTTTGGGTGGAATGTTCTATAGATGTCTCTTAGGACCATCTATTCTAATATGTTGTTCAGTGCCTCTGCGTCCTTACTTATTTTCTGTCATGTTGATCTGTCCTTTGGGTTGAGTGGTGTGTTGAAGTCCCCTAAAATGAATGCATTGCATTCTATTTCCTCCTTAAATTTTATTAGTATTTGTTTCACATATGTAGGTGTTCCTGTGTTGGGTACATAGATATTTCTAATGGTTATATCTTCTTGTTGGATTGACCCTTTTATCATTATGTAATGTCCTCCTTTGTCTCTTGTGACTTTCTTTGTTTTGAACTCTATTTTGTTCTGATACAAGTACTGCAACACCTGCTTTTTTCTCCCTATTGTTTACATGAAATATCTTTTTCTATCCCTTCACTTTTAATGTGTGTATATCTTTAGGTTTGAAGTGAGTCTTTTGTGGGCAGCATATAGATGGGTCTTGCTTTTTTATTCATTTCTGTAACTCTGTGTCTTTTGATTGGTGTATTCAGACCATTTACATTTAGGGTGATTATCGATAGATACATAGTTATTGCCATTGCAGGCTTTGGCTTCGTGCTTACCAAAGGTTCAAGGCCAACTTCTTTACTATCTAGCAGTCTACATAAACTCACTTATTATGCTATTATAAACACAGTCTGATGATTCTATTTTCTCCCCTTTCTTTTTCTTTTTCCATCACTCTTTATATGTTAGGTGTCATATTCTGTACTGTTTGGTATCCCTTGACTGACTTTTTGGGTAGCTGATTTAATTTTGCATTTGCTTAGTGTTTAGTTGGTCTACTTCCTTTGCTATTGTTTTATTTTCTCTGGTGACAGCTATTTAGCCTTAGGCATACTTCCATCTAGAGAAGTCCCTTTAAAATACACTGTAGAGATGGTTTGTGGGAGGTAAATTCCCTCAACTTTTGCTTATATGGGAATTATTTAATCCCTCCTTAAAATTTAAATGATAATCTTGCTGGATACAGTATTCTGAGTTCAAGGCCCTTCTGTTTCACTGCATTGAATATATCATGCCACTCCTTTCTGGCCTGTAACGTTTCTGCTGAGAAGTCTGATGATAGCCTGATGGGTTTTCCTTTA
This sequence comes from Smutsia gigantea, assembly GCA_032199065.1. Classification (NCBI taxonomy): domain Eukaryota; kingdom Metazoa; phylum Chordata; class Mammalia; order Pholidota; family Manidae; genus Smutsia; species Smutsia gigantea. Next base: position 108,415 of record JAVSCE010016891.1, read on the forward strand.
TAGGTGATCTTTTTTCTCTCTCTGGCTGGTTTTAATACTTTGTCCTTGTCTTTGGTCTTTGCCATTTTAATTATTATATGTTTTGGTGTTGTCCTCCTTGGGTCCCTTGTGTTGCAAGATCTGTGGACTTCCATGGTCTGAGAGACTATTTCCTTCCCCTGATTGGGGAATTTTTCAGCAGTTATTGCATCCAAGACACTTTCTATCCCTTTTTCTCTCTCTTCTTCTTCTGGTACCTCTATAATGCAAATATTGTTCTGCTTGGATTGGTCACACAGTTCTCTTAATAGTCTTTCATTCCTAGAGATCCCTTTTCCTCTCTCTGCCTCAGCTTCTCTGTATCCCTGTTCTCTGATTTCTATTCCATTAACAGTTTCTTCCACCTCATCTAATCTGCTTTTAAATCCCTCTATTATTTGTTTCATTTCAGTTATCTCCCTCCTGAATTCGCCCCTTAGCTCTTGAATATTTTCCTGTAGCCCCATCAGCATGCTTATGACTTTTATTATAAATTCTTTTTCAGGAAGATTGGTGACTGCAGTCTCACTGAGCCCTCCTTCTGGTGTTTGAGGTATTTTGGATTGAACAAACTTCTTCAGCTTTTTCATGGTTCTAGAGTGATGGGACTGGTTGCTGGTGAGTGCCACGGGTGTCAGCTGGGAGGACAATGTCCCTTCCTGCTTGCCAGTCGCCGTGCCTGTCTCTACTGTCTGTGCCAATGTCCACTGTCTGTGCCAGTCAACTGCTCACAGGGGGCAGCCTCTGGGTTAATCCCCTGAGCTTCCATGGGCAGTGTGGCCCTTGGGATGGCCTAGGGTGCTGGTAGGGGTTGCAGGCCAGCAGTGCGTGTTCTGCCACCAGAACAATGCCCCTTCATGGCTCCCGGTCTAGGCACCTATCTCAGCTCTCTGTGCGGGTCAACCACATGCAGGGAGCAGCCTCTGGGTCTGGGCTGGCTAGCCACGCACACAATGAGAAGCCTCTGTGTTAAACTGTGTGGTTGCTGTAAGTGGGGCTGCCCTTTGACCGGTGGGCAGGAATGGCGTGGATAGCCGTTTTGCGGGCAGGTCCTGCTGTGGAGGAAGGAACGGCAGGCTACTTACTGTGGTGAGGGGCCTGGGGCTGCAACCAGGGAGATAGGGTGCCTGAAGCTCCTGATAGTTGCCAGCCTGCTGGGCTGAGTGTGCCAGGACAATTTTGCCCACCTGTTAAACTCTTGCCCCTTTAAGACTTTTAAAGAGCCTGCTTTTCTTTTGTCCCAGGGCAGCCAGTTGTTGGAACCTGTTAGCATTCTTAGTCTCAGACTTTGCATTTCAGCCCTTCTAATCTCCAGACCACTATGCAATGTGTGTCTTTGCTCCCAGGGTAGATTTCTAGGGCTGGTAATTTAGCAGTCCTGTGCTTCCACTCCCTCCCGACTCTGATTCTTTTCGTCCCACTGGTGAGCTGGGGTGGGGGTGGGTGCTTGAGTCCTGCCCAGTCATGGTTTTTTACTTTACCCTTTTCTGTGAGATGTTGACTTCTCCCAGATGTAGACTGTCTGGTGTACTGTTACTTCTGGTCACTCTTTTAGGAATAGTTATACTTGCTCTATTTTCAAAATACATGTGGTTTTGGGAGATTTCCAGCACACTACTCATGCTGCTATCTTTCCCTCCCCTTCCACTCAAAGACAACTCATTCTTAAGAAGCATATATGGAACAATTAAGAAAATTGATTAAATGCTAGCCCATAATACTAGCCTAAAAAACATGAGAGGACTTGTGTCATGCAGAGCATTTTGGCTGATCTGACCTTGATATAATGAAGTTAAAATCACTAACAAAAATGATAAGTAGAAATATCCCACATATTTGGAAATTAAAAACCATATTCAAAGCAACTCACAGGTCAAAGAATAAATCATAAGGGAAATTAGAAAATTAAAACAGAATGATAACAGAACAATAGTTAATCTATGGGCTGTAACTAAAGCTAAGTTATTAAGAGACAGTGGTAGCCTTGAATACTTACAAAGAAAGGCTCAAATTTAATGAATGAATTATCCAACCTAGACATATTTTTAAGGAGAGAGAGGAAAGTAGAAAGTAGAAAGAAGTGAAAAATTAAGGAAGATATAATTTTCTACAAAGATAAAATTTCTGAATATTACCTCAAGGAGAAAGAGAAAGCCTGTTAAATTCTAAAACAATTTTAAAAATTCTTCTCCTATCTCTCCCTGAAAAATAGAAAAACCAACACTTGATATTTTACAATGAATTTTAACAAACATCCAAGTAATACTTCTAAAATATAAGAAAATGGAAAGAAATAGTGTAATATCCAAATTGAAAAAGGACAATACAAAAATAATACAGATAAATCTCAAACATACCCATTGATATACAAATGATAAACAAGAATATTAGCAAATAGAATTAAGCATTATATGCTTTTAAAAATAAGAAAATTCATCAATAAAATAGAGAAAGAAATTTTCCAGGAAAGCAAAATAGATTTAATATCAGAAAACTGATGGATGCAACTCAGTGCATTAGAGATTAAATAAGAAAGGCCATATCCTTGTCTCAATAAATGCAGGGAAAAATATCATTATTACATTCAACTTCTGTTTATGGTTTAAAATAGAGCAAATATCTTAACAAATTATGACCTCAAGGAATTTAAGACATTGTCAGGAAACAATTCCCCTTGGGTCTCACACTTCTGTACATCTTGTGGGCGGATACAGTAGCTGCCTTTGTTTGGAACTATCTTTTCAAGGATGCTTGTATTGCAAACAACCTTGAAATACAGTGACTCTGCCCAAAGGGCAGATTAGTGTATTGTTTAGTATAATAAGAAAATGTCTGACCAAAATGGTGGCAAATGAGGTGTCTGCTTCCATTCCCCAACAAACATCAACAGTTAGCTATCCATGACCAAAAACAGGTCTGGGGCAGATCTGGAACCCACTTAAGAAACTTCAGAAACACAGTGGAACACAATATCTGAGAACAACCACATAAAAGGAAAGGAGAACAGCTCTGCTTTGCTAGTACCATCAATCCCTAGGCTGGCATTGCCACATATCAAGAGGGAACCTCCCAGCAGAATGAGTTACCCACACTGACAAAGAGAGAGTGGAGGGAGAAACCAGACCCCCAGCCCTTCAGGCACCAAAGGAAATATCCCCCTTCACCTCAGAGACAGCAAAGCTGAGATGTCACCCATATCAGGAGTAACCACAGTTTCCAGTGAGCTGCTCTGCAGGTAACTGCCGCAGCTTTGGCCACAGAAGAAACCAAAGGCCAGCACAGCCATCAGGGACCCCCTGCAGATTTGACTGGTTTTCACCCCACAGGTATTCACATTCAGGGACACCAACCTCTTAAACCCTTCCTGGTTCCCTCCCTCCCAGCTGTTCTTTCAGGAGCCAGGACCAGAGCTGGCAGCCAGTCTGGCTTCTGGGGATGTGCAAGTGCAAACCACCAGCCTAGACCCCCGCAGCTGTGCCCCACCAGTGTATGTGCACTTGGGTTAGCATCTCCAGCTATGTGCCTGCATACCAATGGCCTGATACCCATCCCAGGCCTCCACTGTCATGTTCCTGTGGGAAAGGTGTGCAGCCATAGGTGTTCATACCCACAGCCAGGGACCCCACAGTTGCTTGTGCGCCTGGATTTGGCCCTGTCCCATGTACTGGCTAGTGCCACAGGGCTCACTTGTAGCTAGCCCCTCTTGCTGTGCATCTACACGGAGAACCAGCATCCACAGTAGAGCATGCTGACAGCCAGGGTCCCCGGAGATGCCAGTGGGCTGATAGTTGGCTCCGGCCATTGTTACTGGGTCCAGCTTGCACCACTGTATGTGTGTCTGCAACCAGCCTCTGCAACTAAACAGGCACTCAAAGCTTTCCCCTGTACATGAGTGTGTGCACACCACTGACTCTGTTTCCTAGCTACCGAGGACCCCCAACAGCCCTGTGGCCACTGTGGGTCCCCTCAGCACCAACCAAGGACCACATCTTTGTCCGTGTTGTGGACCTCAGCAGCCTGGAATGAAGAAAGGTCAAGCTTCAAGCTTCCCCAGACTAAGGGTCACCACACATCACCCATATCTGATGCCTACATCACTCCACCCAGAATCCTAGCACATTCCAGCACCCTCCCACCTTCAAGAGAAGGTCTTTCCTTACCAAAGTCAATCTTAAAGTCTAGAAGAGATGACTGCTTCTTCAAAAGCACAGGCACTTATGCAACGTGGCAGGGGTCACAAAGAATCAAGGAAACACAACAGCAGTGAAGAAACACAGTAAACTTCCACTAATTGACACCAAAGAAATGAAAATCCATGAATTTCCCAATAAAGCATTCAAAATAATGGTCTTTTCTGACAGAAATGCCAAAAAAAATATTGTAGAAATTAATGTGATTTATAAGAAAAAATCTGTAAATAGTCCAGGCACTAACCAAACAAAAATGTCCCATGGTTTTTATGGATAAAATTTGAAAACTATTAAAACATAATGAAAGATTAGAATAAATTGAGCTAAATCTTATGCTTAGAATAAATATTTAAAGATATCAGTTATATCCAAAGGAATCAATACATTGAATGCAAAATAAACAATAATATCTCCCTTTATGGCAAAGCTCAGATAGGCTCATTACCCATTATAAAAGATTAGGACTTCCAAACTCAGGGTTCCTCTCCCATAACACAACTCACTGTGTGTGCAGGTGTTCCCTGCCCTCTTCACATCATCCCATGGGAATTGGGACTTGGATAACCTGCACAAAAATGATGACATGCTGGCTACTTCTATTGCTGCAACAAGTAAGATATCCTTTGCTTCTGACTCAGTGGTCTAAGGTCCTTCATCAGCATCTGTGTAACTCTGGCAAACCAATTTGCTACCTGACAAGTAGCTTCTCCATATGGGAGAAAATGAAATTAGATTCCTACTTGAAACCACATACCAAAATCAATTTCAGATTGATTAAAGGCTTAAATCCCAAAGCCAAATAATTAAAACTTTAAAAGGACATTATAGAATTTTTGTGATCTCAAGGTAAAAGAGAATTCATGTCATGAAAAGTACAAACTGTGATAAAAACTAATAAGATTAAATCCTTTAATATCAAAAATTTCTGTTTATAAAAAGACCATAATGAGATTTAAAACATAAGCCACAAACTGGGAAAAGATATTTCCAATACATATAATTGACAAAGGATTAATATTCTGAATATGTAAAGAACTCTTAAAATTAAAATAAAACAAACAAATCAATTTGAAAAGAATGAGAGAAATGCTTTGAAAAGACACTTCACATAAGATATATGAAAATCGCATGAACATGAAAAGATTCTAAATTCTATTTGGAGTCATGGAAGTGTAAATTATAGTTACAATGAAATATCTCTTCCCACCCATAAAAATGACAGATATTTCCTTACAAATCAGTGCATATCAAACATTGACTAGGATATGGAATATCAGTACCTTTCTTCTACTGCTGGTATAAGGGTAAATTGATACAACATTTTCCGGACAATGTTTGGCATTACCATTGAAAGCTGAACATATGCATATATTTCAGTCCCTAAATCCAATCCTAGATATATGATCTAAAGAAATATACCAAAAGACATTTAAACTAAGAGATATTTAAAAGAATGTCTATAGCAACATTGTTCGCAATAGTAAATACTGAAACCGACCCAAATAACCTTAAGTAGTAACAATGAACAAGTAAATAGTATCATATTCACACAATTAAATACAACAGGAAAAATCAGTGAATTAGTCTGCATGCATTAACATGAATGTCTCTGAAAAGCATAACATTGAAAAAAGGAAATATAAGAGAGTGTGGTTACATTGATAGTTCTAAAACAGGTGAAGATAAATAAGGCAATGTCTGAGGATACATGTGTATGAATGTAAGTAGAATGAAAAAGCAATTAAAGGATTAATGCAAAATCAGGACAATATCTGAAGAAGAGGGAGTATCTCTTGGTGAGGGCATGGAGGGAACTTCTAAGGACAGATATTGTTTTACTGCCTAATTTGATTGTGGGTAAAAGAGCATTTACTTTAATCTTCTTCTTTAAAAATAATATACAGTATTAACATTTTGTAGGTATAGTATATTTCACAGTACAACATTAAAGGTATTTCAAATTTAAATAGAACAGTGAGATAACTTCTTCAATATATCCAGTATGTATAATAGAAAATCTATAATGCCCTTTGTAGTCAACAGAGATATATTGTTCTTTTACATGTTGGATTTGCGTTACAGCTTAAATATTTCTTCTTTAAGTCACTTTACACTGCATTGTTCTTTATCTTACACACTCTTCTCTCCTAGCTTCCAAAATTGGGTTCACTGGCACACTGAAATCACCTTGGCTCTGTTATTTTTGGCAAAAAATGTGTAACTATGAGACGTGTTCTTTTGCCGGCAAATCTAACTACCAACTCTAGTGTGTTTGGCTTTTAAGGGTGCCCATTTTTCGAATACACATTTCCGTGGGAGTTAACACTATAAAAGTTTTGTGATGACTCAGGCAGGCAATCTTGTTGGGTATCTGGGCAGATGGCAGGCTAACACCACACTCAAAAATGGCAACCGTTTATGACAGCTCTGGAGCATAGACAAATACCTCTCCAGCAAAGTACAAGGCTGTTTCCACAACAAAACTTCACTCGTATCACCTCTGTCTCGTCATTTCTCTTTGGCCTCAGATATCTATAGATTCTTTCATCTATGAATTCATCAATTATCTAAAACCAAGGGGTTAAAATATAGTAAAGTGTCTATCAGAGAAAGAAGTAAGGAAAAAAGACACTGGACTGCTCAAACAAATTAGAAGTTTCGATTACTACTGCTCGAGGTGAGAAATATTTTCAGTGTTTCAGGCCCAAGGGTGCCAGGCTGACGGTGGAAGAGACAAAATTAATTAGTGTTTTCCGAAATTAATTAGAAAAAGAAATGGAACAAGTACAGTGAAAACTAGCATGGCTGAGCTCACTGGATTTAAAACTGTTTGCCACTAAATTTCAGAGTTGTCCAAAATTTCTATGTATTATTTGAGTAAAAAGTCATGAGATTGGCGGTAATTTTTCTTTTTTTCAACTCTAGCACCTAATTCCAAGCAGAACTACTAGGGCCTTTACAGAATAATAAAGTCCAGAGCCATATGAAAGCCCTGGTCTGAGTCAATGTTCTTCAAATGCCTTCATGTGGTATACATTGACATACTCTGAATTTCTGGTGGAGTTTTGGAAGGTTGCCACAGACTATTCTATCAGTCTTTCTGATGGAATGATCCCTCTGGATTTCATGGGCCTTTTTCCAGCTGAAATATTTTTGGTCAATGCATGACATCTTCCATCAGCCAGAAGAGCTGTGAGATAAAACAAGGCAATAAATTCGAGTGGGAGTCTAGGAAGACCCAGAATGCTATCACTTCAAATTTGCTGTGTGAAAGTTATGGGACAAACGCTGTCACCTTCTTTGACCCTTGGTCTTTTTTCCTGTAAAATGGGCATACTGGGCTGGCAGGCAGTTGAAATGAGAGAGGAACCAGCCAACTGCTAAATGACACAAACCCATCAGTGGAGATCTTATTAGCTTAATATGGCTGGCATTTAAGGCTCGTTGATAATTGAAAATGTAACAAAATCACCTTTTTAAGTACATAATAATCCTGAGTTAATACAACTCTTTTTCATTAGACTTTAGACATACCTTACATCTGTCGTGACTGTACTAAGTCTCATCTAAACCTTACCTCTGCCCACTTTTCAAATCATGCTTCTCTGAGCTTGCATTGTTTTCGTTGCTCTCAATCTATTGCTTGTATCCTTAGACACCATATGATGGATGTGTATGGGCAGAAAGGGAATGATCAAACCCATCCTCCCTGATATCAGCTAGGCAATCACCAGACCTGGCAAGATGCAACAGCTAATTGATTACAGAAGGTATTCTGTTTCTGAATCCTGTGATTAGCAGTAAAGCAGGAAATTTTACCCATTTCCATGCCTGCCTTTCCTTTTCCTAAATTTTGTGGGGAAAATAGTTGTAGTTTTTTGTTTTCTTTTTTGGAAAAAGAACATCTGGAACAATATCAACAATCATCAACATGGGAAATGTTCTTCAGTTTTGAGATGATTAATATTATGCAATTTAAATAAAAATTCATCCTATCACATTCTTAATGTCATTTATAAAGGTCCTTTTAACTTTCTTCAGTTAATAAGACTTCCTTTTCTAAAGACTGAGATTATAAATAAAAACTCAAATTTGTCTCCTTTTAAATAGAATAAAATTATTTCTCAAGATGTATTATTAAAATTTTTAGTATTTATAGTAATGCCTTCCAGAGAGTCCTCAGTGAAGCTTCATCTGATCAGATGTTCCTTGAATAAAGTTTTCTATGATGAAAATAAATTTGGGAAATGCATGCATTTACTCAGCACATGAAAAATGTTAGGTCCCTGAGAATTATTGTAAGAAGAAAACTGACTTAAATTTGTGCAAATATATTTATCTCTACAGACATTTTTAATTAATATCTGTTTAGATCTTTTAATACCAGTTCAAACTTTATGAAACTTCTGGAATCTTTTAAGATTCCTATCAGAGCTCCATAGGCCCAGAACATGTAGTATTTGATGTTACTGTGATTCAGTAAGTCAACTCAACTCTAGATGAGCAAAAAGAGAATTTTAATGCCAAGGCATATGTGGAAATAAGATGCTATCCAATACCCCACATCATAGATGACGTTCAGTTGGGATGTAATGACAGCATACAATAGCTGGAGTGAATCTAATTTCTAGTAATTGGAGTTTTATTTAGTAATGCATATGTTTCCATCCCCAAAACAAATCAAATATGGTTCCTGGGCTAATTGATGTTGTTCTCATCACACTTAGAAGCATGACGTTAACTTGGCAGCGGCTGGCATGCTTTGAAGGTGTCAGCATTATCTGGGGGCTCATAGGCCCTCTGCTGTCCCCAGGGTCTTACCTCCACATTCTTCCTGGCTTTCCAGGTGATTCCCACAGTCACCACATTTGAGGAGTACCCTACTATTGAAATAGAAGTTGTTCTCATGTTGTTTTTCTATTTTTCTGCTCCCATGTCACACAGCAACTTAGTACCAAAGCATAAGACACACAAAAAAATAAAACAGTTGGCAAAAAGGTAACCTATTATAGAGACGAAAATGCCACCATACACTCTAGAGGGCATGGGTTTGGGTCAAGGAGGTTTTAATTATTGCCATAATAGGAACTTGGGTTCACTTGTCCAACTCTCCTGCTATCTCTTTGATCAATGACACAATGTAACATATAAATGGTTGGCTTTGTTTTACTTCAATCGCTCCCAGGATAATCAGGTACTCACCTCATCTGTTCTTAATGGGAAGTCCAGTTCAGAGAAAAAAATAACTGGAGTAAGGGGAAGGAAAGCAGGCTTCAGGCTCCAAAGAGGAGATAGCTTCAGGGGCAGAAGGGGAGGACAGTTAACCAAGACTAGCAGGAGCCAGATGACCAGTGGGAGGAAGAGACAAGATTTTGCATTTCTGGTGGCTGAGAAAGGTTGCAGAGGCGGGTCTTCGCAAGCAGTCTCAGTCACACCAGCAGGAAGCGAAAGCAGGAAATTGAAATTTCAGATGGAATAAAAGGAGATTCAGAGACATTTGTTGTCTCTGTCATCATGTAAAGCTAGTTTAGTTTCGTGACTCCCTTACATACACACTGCCCAAGAAGGAAAACACTTCTATACCTGTACTTCCCTAGGAGACAAGCCCCCAACTTCTCAGAGTGACTGAATCCCTTGCAAGCATTTCATGCCTGCTTACAGAGAAATAAAGTACCCTGGTTTGCATAAAAATCACTTAAACAGGAAAGAAACTGTTCAACAGCTTTGCTGAGAAATCTCTGCTTTGATAAAACAAGGCCCACAAGAGCACACACACAATATTCAAAATTTCTTCCAACCAATCTTTCTTGTTCTAGAATAACATATAACAACAATAACAAAAAGGCATTTCCAACTGCCTTCAACATATAATGTACTCTTAAAATTACAGGTCAGCTTCATGCATAGGAGGGTTGTTTTCTTTTTCTTTCTTTCTTTCTTTCCATCATCCTCCCTCACTGCTTGCTGGGTCTGCCTAGCACTTTAATTTTATTATTGTCCAGGTAGCACTATGGATAAAGACCTCAGAGAAAACATACCAGTGCTCAAGACACTTTGATGGCCTTTTCACTGTGTAATTATGCTCGCTCCTGATAACACTAAAGGCATGCCTTATTGGCGGTGGTACAGGGACCCTCTTCTTCACAGGAGATGGATTGTTTCTGTGGACGTTGATGGTCTTCAAATGATCTGAGTGCACAAAAGGGAGCAGAGTGAATTTTATTTTAACTCATTTTATTTCTGAATTTATTTCCCAGTAGCAAGGAAGTGGTGACTGCTCCAGCCACCAAGTCAATTGTTAGCTGTGGGACTTGATTATGTTTGGATCCAGTCACTCATTTTGAGCAAGACACAGTTAATGAGGAGAAAAATGAAAAGTGCGTGAGTCACAGTGTGTTTGTGGTAATTTGTGACACACTTACTCCACACTGCTCTTTGTTTATTCCTCCCCCCTCCATGCAGGTTCTGTAGAAAAAGGAGCAGATAAGCGAATTCACTGGAAGACCGCTAAGGGTGCTGAAGGAAATGATTCTCTCCCTCTATCTCTGTCTCCATTGTTGGCAGTAATTGGGGCACCGTTCATTGCTACAGTAAAATGCCAAGAAAGCTCATCTTAAGGAAATGTCTTTTTTCCCCATTATTTCACAACAGATTTTTCATACACACTGCTAGTTTTTATTTTCACTACGTCTTTTTTTTTTTTGGTGTGCTCTTTGCCACTCTCTAAATAATAGTCCATTAAACAGTTCACAGTATGAGTTCTGTACAAATGTAAAAAAGCGATTGGATGATACTAATTAAGGAGAGAGTTTGTTTCCACTTACTGCAGATCAATGGTGGGTTACATTAAAGTTGCATTTTGTGATGAGTTTAACACAAAAGAACAGCTGTGCTAAATACATATTTCAAGGCATACAGGTAGGTCAAACAAATGCTCCTCTCTTTGAATAGTCTGTATGTTATAACTATAAATGCTACTTATGGAACTGTGGGGAGACACAAAGGCTAATTATTCACTACAATCATTACTCGTTTTAGTAGAAATTGTTAAGGTTAAAAGTGGGATATGTTCAGTTACTTCTAGCTCTTACTTTAATCTGTGTCCCTTAATGTCTTACTTTTACTGTGGTGTTCTTCCAGCCTGACTTTCAACAAAATTTCCAAATGAATCAGATTTTCTCTTTTTTTTTATTTATAATAATGTTGAATTGAGGAGGAGAATGTTGATGTATTTTTGCAATTTAGCCGTAACTGTCCTTGCAATTATCTTTATCTACTACATGGCATGATTTACCTGTTCTCCAGGAATATTATTTTTCCTCTATAGAAGATTGAGGTACTACGTATGGTCCAGTTCTGTGAATGACACTCAACAACCGTTAATGAGTGTCATAAACCCTGTGAGATGCAAATACTTGGATTAGTAGAATTATAGAGGAGAAGTAAAGAAGTTTTGTTTAGCTGGCAGCAGTTTTGTTTCAGACTGTATGCATACAACCTTCTTTTATTCACAAACACTTCTTTCCATGAGTGTTATTCTTTATAGCAATAGTATCTTTGGTGATGTCTTTTGACATTTAGATAACATATAATAGATACCTTATAGCAATGTTCGCCTCACCTGCAGTATCGCTTGCCTATAGCAGTGTCCACGGCTGTCCTGGGGCCAGTCACACACATTCTCACCAAGGCAATTTTGCTATACTATTAATTTCCATCAGGCATAATTTCTGTTTAGGTTTGGCCATAAAGGTTGGAGTTTCTGATTGAATGAGATTGGTTAAAAGGCTTGCAAGCGAGGAGAACTCCAAGATGACTTTCCCTACCCACACTGACTTGCTGAGTGACTCAGGGCAGTGGTCCTGCCCTTCTGTCTGGTCATCCATAAAACCCTACCTGATAGTAATGCGAGCAACAGCATGCACCTGGCTTCAATGGGATCGCATATTTTCAGGCGGATGCAAGCCAGGGTTTTAAAGGTAAGGAATCGAGAGCCAATTTCTATCAATCTGGGACCAAAATCTTGGGAAGCCATGGTTGGTTATGGGCTCAGCCTTTCAAGGGAGCCCAAAGAATTCACATAGGTTCTGAATAAAAGAAGGAGCCTTTTTTATTTTTTGCATTCTAGGGCAATAAGAAGAGATGGTAATGAAATTCCCTAGTGTAATTTGAATGACATTGCATTCATGTAGATGCATCTATGTGTATTTTTATGTGTTTTATCCACATCTTATTTTGATGTTTTCCTTTATCTCCCAGATGTGTGAAACTGCACCTCACTTACCTCATCTATAAAACTGGGATAAAGGTGCTCTTTACATCAGATTCCTTTAGGCCAAAAGAAGCCCCAAAAATAGTGTATGGGAAAGCCCTTGTAAAACACATATCATTGTTGTTAAGTTAACTTTGTCAGTTTGCCATGGCATCACTATGGCATAAATTGGCATAGCTTTTATGTAAGATAATTGAATCGGTTTTGATTATTTTTTCAAGAAACATAAGGAGCACTTGCTATCAACCAGGTAACGTTTGTGGCTTTTGGGATACAGCAAACAAAGCAGACAAAATGTCCTCCCTTTGTGGAATTTATGTTTTAACACATGTCCCCACCATTATGGTCACCTTGTCGGTTCAGGAGGCAAAAAGTGCTCTTGTTTTGGTGTGTATGTATGTCTTGCTATTTAAAAAGGGAACAAATGCAGGCAATGTCTCCCTAAGAGTTTGGTGAAGACTAGTAAGTGATACTAAGTCATGCTAGAAACCCTGAACTCCAGAATTAGCTTCTTATACGAACTTCTTATGAGGTGTCCTCATAAATTCCACATGCCTTCATCTTGTCTGACCTCATCCCCTGCAGCGTACATGGGGTCAGTGGACTGGAATGGGAGACTTGAGCATCTCTTACCTGCAGCTAAGGGACCTGAATCTAGAGATTAATACCAGATGGTGCACCTGGAAGGGATGTGAGTCTCTCAGGCAGGATCAATTTGGGAACATGAGGATACAGGAGCCCTGAAGTTATAAGCTATAGCTCATACATGGTCTCCCTAGTACATGTTCTGATGGCATTTGAAACAGACATGAGACAGCAATCTCTCATTACATGGGTTGTACCAGAACAGCAGATATTTGGGGAAAAGGAAAACCAGCATTTATAAGAATGTCCCAATGTGTTTGAATACTCATTTTTTTTTCTAATAACGAATGAAAATACCTTCCCTCCCCACCCCAAGTATGTTTCAAAGGCTTACCCCTGTTAGATTGAGGATAATTTTCTACAATAAACACATTAGCTGTTAAATAAATTCCTTTATTCTTCTAAATAATAATAAAAATCAAGAAAAATACAAGTTCAGGAACAATGAATATTTGGACATATGTATTAAATATGATAATTAAAGACCTTATTCCATGATTTATACAAGGTAGGATATGTACAGCAGTTTTGTTCAAATTCTTCATGTAGTCACATTATAACACTGCTCACACTGGTCCTACAGTATTGATTTTTAATGACGTTTTTCTTATTCCTATTTTTATGACATAGCAGACACTCTGGGATGCACCACAATAACAAAATCAAGTAGGACCTTTTCTTGCCCTTATGGAGTTCCACAGATTATAAGGTTTCCAAGGGCAGGAATTGTATCTTGTAATATGGTTTCACTTCAATTCCTAGCATGATGCTTGGCATGCAGCAGGCCCTCAGCCATCTCTGTTGAATGGAGGCAGGCTAGTGGTTGCCATAGGGGCTGGGGGTGGGCAGGTGGGTGAAACAGGTGAAGAGGGGAAAATGTTGGTGGGAATGTTTGGTTTCTTGGTCTGGGAGATGGTGGCATGAGTGTGTACACATGTCAGAATTCATTGAGCTGTATACTAAGATTTATATTTTATTGTGTATAACCTAAATAAAAATTTTTAAAAATAGAAACATAACTCCCCTCCAAAAAATTTGTTGAATGAGTTGGGACACTAGATGTGTATTTTTTTAAATACAAATTGATACAAATATTTAATCATTATGTTGAACTGTCAAATTATCCTAAGACTTATATTTATTATCTGCATGTACCCATATTTTATCTTATTTTAAACACAAACTGGGTCAAAGTATAGGTTCATTTGACTAAACATTTTGGTCAAGTGTGGAATACCAAATGCCCGGGGGGACAAAAATCAATTTCAGTCAAATGTTAGCATCACCATCGCTGGATGATACAATGAGATATAAGAATAAATATGAATTATTTCATCCAGAAAGTATTTAATTATTATTGCAATCTGAATATGCAAATAATCATTGAATTTTAAGTTGACATTATAGAGCAGTAACAAAATTTCACAAGCCATGAGTTCACTGCTCTTACAATCACTATATTTTAAACAAAATTGAGATTCATTTTTTATTAGGGATAAGGGAAGAATGAGATAATTTGAAAGTGGCACAGAGTTCCCTAATAATTTAGTCTTTCTTCATACTGAATTCATACTATATGTTCTTTATTATCTCTGGATTAAAGATGATATCTAATGGATACTGTTGCACATGATTTTGGAGTATTTATTCTCTGAATATTTCTTCTGTTAACTTTCAAGGAATAGAATGGATATTCTACTTTTGATTCATTTTCACAAATTATAAAGAAGTCTCATAAAGTGAAAGGCTCATTGACCAATGAAATTAAATAATTAAAAATTAGTATTACAACTGAATATAATAATTCATAGCATTCATTTCTACAAAGATACTGTAAACACTGAACCAGGGCTCCTAGAAGAAAGACAAGGTTAGGTTCCTGGGAGCCTCTGGTCACAGTATTTTCATCAACCAATCAACACATAACCTTGCTTTATGTGTGTTTCTGTTTAAAGATTCTTGATTTAATACATATTATTGATTCATTAACATTAAACTGAAAAACAATAGCACTGACTCATGCCTGAAGGGAGCTTACCATAACACACATTTTTTTTTTCCATAAGGCACATTACAGTCTTGGGCTTATAAACTCTAGGAAGCCCTCTAGCACTATAGCTACAGCTGTTTTAAACAGTGAAATCACCAAAATTCACAAACATGCAAAACATGTGGCACTAAATATACCATGAAAAAGAACTGTTTGCTGTGTGAGAGCCAAAACAAAAGGGCAGCACGTCTTCTTGTTTGACCTCAGCTGGGAACATGTAAGGTGGTTCACTGCTCTGTGCATGTTTGCATGTGACCCTGAAAGAGTACAGGCTTCGAGTATTGATTTTGGAGTTAGAAATAAATTTTAGCAAGTAGGCACATTTGAAAATATGAAATCCATAAGGAGTGAGGATTGATGTAGATTTAAATGATATTTTACTCACTGTTATGACTACTAATAAATGCTATAAGAAATATAAATCAGGAGTATAACATTGTTTACATTTTTATTAACATGTGTTCCTAAAAAATATCATGTTATTCCTGAATTTAGCTAACTCATTTTTTTATAGTTTTAACTATAAACCGATTTCTCTATATGTTTGTTTATCTCAGAGTTCCTAGTAATAGCTTCATATATAAAATTAACAGTTTTAATAGCTGTCATAAATTGTTGAGCATTCTTTCTTGCCATAAGTATACTTTTATACTTCAGCAGAATTTTACCATCTGAAGCATATATAGAATTTTTAATTTTTCCTAATTTTCCAAGAGAAAGGCATAATAAATCTGAATGACATGCCTTGTTCATATTTGAGACATTATGCTAAATAAATGTGATAACCTATGTTAAATACAGGCTCCAAGGTCATTGACAGTATAAAACTCAAGGGGGTCTAAAGGTCAAGGCAAAGTCCAAATCCAAATTAGTACCAAGAAGAAGCCAAACTTCAGTGTTTCCCTAGCCACACACTGAGCCTCTGGGTTCTGAACTGTTGCTTTCCCACTGACATCACTTCTGCCCCAGCCCAGCCCTATCCCCCCCATGCAAAGGGAGCCATGCCTGTATTCTATTACTAGCCTAGATCCTACAATTTAAAACCCATTCTTACATAAGAAGTCTCTTTAAATTAAACAGTTTCTCATCAACTAGGAATTATTTAGATAATCCCTTGCTTTAAGCCTGGTGACAAGGCAGACTTTTGAATGCATACCATGGGAGTTTGCTGGAGTTGTTCCATTTCTTTCTTCTGAGAGGCAGTAAATTATGGAGATGAGGAGCACATGCTCTGAAGGCAGGCTGCTTAGAGTTGTATCCTGACTCTGACACTTATTAGCTGCAGTCCTGGGCAAGTTATTTCATTTCTTCAGGCCCTGGTTCCTTATCCATCAAATGAGGAATGTCCCTGGGTTGCTGTACATGGACAGAGTGTTGTCATGTAATAAGCGCTTAGTAAGTCTTAGCCTTCATTTGATCTCATCACCTATGTCCCATGGCTTCTTCTGTAACTTCTGTAATTGTCAACATTGACTTCCTCTACTTTCAAGCTGGACTCAGTTGGGACTAGTGTTACTATTAATTTTGGACTCCCAACTTCTGCCTGAACATTTTAGTTTTTGATTACTTTATGTCATGTGAAAAAAGTTATGAGATAGTCAGTCCTGTGATTGAACTGCATTATATGACTTCCTCTTAGCTAACCAAAGAAAGATTTTCTGGCTGGCATGCCTGTAGGAGGACCATGTGGATATGACACAGTACAGCTTCTAGTAGCTTCTAGGTGACAGACAGGAAAACAGAAACCTCAATTCTCCAGTGGCAAGGAATTGAATTCTTTGAATAAGCTGAAAGAATGAAGAAAAGGCCCTTTGTTCCAGAGGAAAATACAGTTCTACAGACGTCTTGATTTTGGACTTGTGTGGCCCTAAGCAGAGGACCCAACTATGTGGTGCTTGGACTTCTGATCTACAGAAACTCTAAAATTATAACAGGCACTTTTTTAAGCCACTTGGTTTGTGGTAATTTATTATACAACCTTGAGAATGAATGCAATGGCCTGAAGAGTTAAAGGGGTTTTTGATGACAACATGGTGTCATAGTGAAGAGACTCCCTCCTCAGAGTCAGTCGATGTGCACATAGCCCAGATAATCAGGGCACGGGACATGCTGGTAGCAATATATGTCCCGCGTCATGTTTGGAGACTTAAACTTGATGTTCTCTAGCCAACTCCTCAGTTCCAAAGGCCACATCACTATTTCTTTCAAGGGAAAGGAAAACATATATTTATCTTGACTGTCATTCGCACTTGCCAGATTTGACCTGACCCATGGACAAGAGCTATGGATGTATTTTGATATCTTGAGCCACAGAGCATTTAACAGAATGGCTAAAGAATCACCATCAACAAACCAATAGTATACACGATATACTCACCACTGGTTTGAAAGAGAATCAATGTCCTATCGGCAAGACAAATACTCATGGAGATAAATGGCAGTCTTTCTCCCTTCCCTTAGCCTTCATCCAAAGGAGAAAGGAAATCCCTTTGTGTCTCTGCACTTGCTTGTCAAAACAGTCTGCTGAAATTTGAATAAGGGACAGTTTTGAAATGCTCCACAACTTAACATTTTCAAGGGTAATATTTTCTTCTGAGTTGACAGACAAAATCTTCATCTGACAAATGAATGTACTCAAGAGATTATATCAACGGCTAATCCAATTAAAAGTCTTTGATATGTTGTTATCTCTGCTGTGACTTAGATGAGCTGTAGATTGTGGAGACCTAAAAGTTATATTTACTTTTCACTTACATCTTTTTAAATCATTTTTGTATTTAACTTTAGGGAAATTATAACTTCTAATTATTTTTCCTTATCTTTAGAGTGAAAGAAGCTAATAATAAAAGAATAATCCTACCCCAAACCTGGTTACTGGTTATCATTTTAAGCTTAAAGAAACTTGTTTTACTAAATCAGTGGATAGAAACAAAAAAGAAGCACAGGAGTGAAGCCTAGTCTTGTGTTTGGGGGGTGTATGTGAACGTGTGTATGTGTGGTTTGATTAGAGATATACCTCACAATAAAGCATCAATTCATTATCTCAATCTGATTTCCAATTAATTATTTTGGCATTCTCCAGACAGGGCTGCTTAATATGTACTCTGAATGATGCAATTTCAGACTTTCAGAAATGCTGCAAGAAAAACAGGCAATGTTTATTCTGGAATAAAAACACTATTTGACAACATTTTAGAAATGAGGGCATTAATAAAGGACAGGAGCATCATGCAGGTAAGAACCATTTTCACTTCTTCCTTTAGACTGTGGGATTTTTGCTTTCTGGATGCTATGTGCTTTTATTTGTGTAAAAGAAAAGGAGGCAGTTTTTATTTTATTATTTTATCTTATCCTCTTATATTTCATTTTATATTTGGTGTGGGGAATATCAATCTTCAGATTTGTAACCTCACTTGCTTTCCTAAGAGAGTTATTTTTCTTTTTTACAAATTCCTTCAAACTGTCTCCCAAATAAATACAAGAGTGAGAGTACAAATGCACAATAAGGACATGGGAAGCCTTATGAATATCTGGGTCTCTCCAACGGCATCTGGGACAACTCTGCATCTTACATGAGAATTTCCAAACTGGATTTTTATATCCAGTTCTCTTGCAAATTCCATCTAAGTTAAAGAAAAGTTGTTCCTCTAAAAGATATTTTATGACATCCTCCATTTCCACCTGAAACCCTGTTTTCATGTTTTTAATTCTACCTTATGATGCTACAACCAGAAAAACACATTCCAGTGAAAATTTTCCTTTATTAAGTGCTTCCCCCATGGAGAAAGCTTGGCTACAATGAGAATTCTTCTCTCCCAGTCATTTGGCTATCATAAACTTGGCCTCCTCTCCTTCACATCCCTAAAGCTTTGCCTGTGTGATTATCATAACTCCCTTTTCTGTGGGATTATGTGTAATTAAGTTTTCAATCAATTTGACTAATTAAATGGAAGCACTGTCTGTGGGCTAGATCGGGAGACTAGAAATCTGGGTTTCTATGTATTACCACCAATTCACTAGGTGGATACAGAATGTTATTTAACTTCTTATTTTCCAATGAAGGGAGTGGAGAGGAAGTATTGAAGGTCAGGTCTACAAGGTCCCAGTTTTGCTAAAACTCCAGATTCCCCTCTTTCTCTCCCCTTGTGCTCTCTTGAGCCTCAAATTCAAAATTCCAACTGTCTTTTCTTGCAGGAGAATTCACAACCTCACCAAGTCCATCTGGAAAGTTAGTCACAAAGGGCTAGACACCCCGAGGGGCTGCTGCAAACCCCTGGCTAAGGATGCAGATATCATCACTGTCTTGGACTTTACAGGCTCCACTGCTCAGAAGGTGGTAGATATCAGGGGTAGACTATATTCAACTCCTTAATAAAGACTTTGACTTTCTTTTAGCTCTTCATTAGGTATGAATTAATTATTGTGCTGGGAAACTATCTTGGCTATATTGATATTTCTAGCTTTGGAACAAATATAAAATAATAATAAATAATTTCTGAAGGCTCTTTAGACACTCTAGTCCAACCTCCTTACTTTCTATATGGAAGCCGAGGCCCATGAGAGATAAGGATGTGCTTATCTCAGAAGGAGCTGGAACTCTATGTGTCCTCCCTGGTGCTCTCGCCATGACTTACCACTACTGCATGCCAGGTATGACTGTTCTTGACAGTCACAGCTGTTTGTGACACTAAGCATGATGCTACTTTGCCAAATGTTTGGAGCAAGCATGACTCAGTTCAATGGCAAGACAGTTGGCCACCCCACAGAATCCCTTAGGTACCCAGAGAAAGAGGAAACTCAAGTGCCAAGGGTAGCAGATCTTCTGTGTGACCTTTGTGTCTGTACAGCTCTCCACAGGGCACATCCTTGTGTCACCCTGTGGAGTAAACAAGAGCTGCAGGAAGAACCCTCATGGAAAGTATGGTTTCCAGAAAGACAAGCAACCACCTAAGTAGGAGGGAAGAAGCGTATAAATACTTTCACAGTACCTGGAGTCATAGAGCCTCTGGGCTGTGAAGAAAGCTCACTCTTGGTTTTAGCTTCTTCCCACCACTGGGTCTTTCCTCAAGAACACTCACCAGACCCCCAACTTGCAATACCCCCCTTACTTCCCAAATGTATATTCCTTGGAAGAGTACATTAGTGCCCACCTAAGCTTCCTCCCTTGGCTAATCATAGCACAAGGCAACATTTCCCTTCCTTTAAATACCTCCATATTTGTTGAAATAATGTGTTCTGTACTGTCATGCATTATTAATATGTGGCCTTGGATGTGTTCTCTAGCTGTTACCGGAGTGTTCCTCGCATTGCCCTGCAGCATCACAGGTTCCTTGAGGTGAGAGGCCAAGGCTGCTTCTTTAGCTTTTCCAACAGCCCTCACCACTTCATGAGCGTGCATTGAGTTGACATAAATCTCCATGGAGAAGAGCGTGAATGTGTCTGTTTGTGTTTGTTTGCAGCCACTCTTTCAATATTCTTGTCATGGCTAAACAAGAAAACAAATGGCATGGGTCTTTGGTGACTTGTAACTGGCTCAGTATCAGAGCACCAATACCTGGAAAGCATTTATAGTTTGAAAATGAGAAGCAAATTTTTTCAATGTTTAATTTTTCAAATTGTGGTTCATGTATCTATATTTTGAAATTAAATTTAAAAGTTAATATAGATATACCAATAACTAAAAGTTTTGTATATTGGTTTATAGTGACCCCAGAATCAACAGTTGTGATCTAGAAGTATGATACTTCTTTATACTAGAAACCCATTTTTCTTTTCCCTGCTAAACTAATACTTATTCTGTCATGCTCACTGCTTACAAATGTTTCAGGGAATAGTATGTACCAGAGCTATAAGGGACAGGTCTGCAATGTTAAACAATAGCAAGTCAAAGATGACAAGTCTTGTCATTTAATGAGTCTAAAATCAGATACTGATATTGAATTAAAACTAAGTGACGCGCACTCATAGTCTGCTATTCTCTTTGCTTGCAAAATGTCAGCAGAGAAACAACAGAAAATAGCAGAATATGGGAGACAAAAGTTTTCCATACTTAAAGGAGACAATGAAATGAAATGAAGTTTGTTTAATTGGAACAATTAATTGTTTCACTAAAAGAAATTCACATCTCCTATTCATTAAGATATGCATCAAGATCCATTTTAGAAGAAAAATCTAATATCTACTCTGTTTCTTCAGTGATGTTTTCACATATTTTTTCCACAGTTAATACCACCTGACATAAAAGAGAAAAAAAAACAATCGAATTTAATGCTTTCTTATGTACTGATCACATACCACTGTCGCAAATAAATTAACTACATTAAAAGAAATGCATCAAACCTTGTGATTAATCCGGAGGTACAAGCACACGGGGAGAAGGAGTATGACCCAGAGCACACCTGAAAACTTAAGATCTCCATTTCTTAAAGTTTGCATTCATACCCACTGACTCGTGACAGATCAAGGCATTTCTAGGAAACTCTGAAAGCAGCTGGCACCTTGGGTACTGCTTCTTTATGGAAACATTAAGACAAGTAGAATAAAAATCCTCAATTAAACATAAAATTGACCTTTGGAGGAAAGAAACTGATTTCTGAATATAAAACACACACAACTACACATTTTCCAATTTTGTATTGGTGGAAGAGATCTTACCTCTTGGATCCTGGTGAAAAACTATAAAATTATGGAGAGTGACATCTGTCTCCATTAAATAGAGTAATTTCCCAGAGAAGAAAAAGACTTTCAATGCAAAAATAGGGGACTTGCCAGCTGACAGGAGAGAATGTTCCCTGACTTGACCATTGTTGCTGGGACTCTGATGTGTTCTCCCAGGAGTGGATGGTCTAAAGCGTTGATTCATTAGTCTGTTTAATCTTCATACTTACTAAAAAAGAGATCCTCCTTGATTTAAAGGCTGTCAGGCTGTCATCTCAAGAGGTTCATCCCTTGTCATTCCCTCCATCCACAATCAAAGAGAATGACTCCTAGCCCTGTTATAAAGAATTAGCATAAAGAAGAAAGCAATCTAGAAATAGAACCTGAAATTTTCAGCTAGAGACATCTGCATTTTTATGTCAACCTTCTGCTCCCACTGTGATTTTCAGTCCCTCGGGTAGATCTTTGTATAATGATCCTTAGTATAATGACACCAGTTTTTTTTTTCACCTCTGCTCAAAAAAAAAATCATGATATGGTTAGTGTTGAGCTGACAATTACAGCCTTAAGATAAATCTTGGTTTTGGGATCATGATGTTATCATTCAGAGTTAAATTTTTGATACAGACATGGCAAGCTAAGTTGAGAGGAATAGATTTGGTTCGTGGGTGGGACAGAGAAGTGGCAAAGTCCAATAGGACTAACCACTGGAGTGCCATGAATTGACCCAACTGAGATGTATATTCTTGGATTGGATGAGTATTCACAGTCTGAGTTCTGCTTTGTAATTTCCAGATATCTTTTACCAGTTTTCTTTACCAGTTCTTGATGTATTGAGTCCAAGGTAAAATCTGCTTGACTAGGTGCTGAATTAATGCTTTGGAAATATTTAATGTTTTTAATGCCAGATGACAATGTTTACCTTACCATTGTGAGTGGCAGATGCCCGTTTCCGGACAACCATATTTATATGTGCATGATTATCTTTAGTTATCACCCAAATCACATTGATTAATTCTCCTTAAGATTTTCTCTCTCTCTCAGTTTCCAGGTACCAATAATTGAATTTGCTAATGGGATCACCACTCTGACTATAGGCATTATATTGAGTGGGGATACTAAACACTATAATGATGTTTTTGCAGCTGTGATTGGGATGGAGACACTAAGTACGAAGGGTTCATACACTTTTGTGACTGGTGCACAGTTTTATGTTATCTGGAAGGGGAACATTCCTTGATTTGTCATTTCTCTCCCCCTGCCTCCCATACAGTATTCATCACGGCCTTGTCTGCGTGGTCTGCACTCCACTCTCCCTCTCACAGGTCCAGGCTTATTTGTGACTCCATCGTCAAGCTGATTCCACTGCGCATAAAATCACTTTCTGCTTATTGTGCGTTCTATTTGGAAATATTTCTAGTATTAGCATCTGACATTCATATTCAATGTTCTTATCTAGGCTGTTATAATGGTCTGCTAACTGGACTACCCACTGCAGATCTTCCTGTTCCTAATTCTTTGTCAGATCGTCGTGAAAGTAAATGTCCTTGTGTACAATTCTCCTCAGGACTTTTCCTGCTAAGGGATTCTGGGCCTTATTGCCTGCACCGTCAGGTGTGCGCTCACCAGCTGTACTGCGGTTGCTGTAGTCCTAATTCTTGAGTAAACTTGTGTTTGTGACTGGATCTCTCTTTATCCTCCCATGAAAACGGACAATGTCCCCAGGACCCCTTTTCCCCACCCTTAGTCTCCTTCACGCTTCCCCTTGACCCTGCTTCCTCCATATCTACATGTCCTAAATATGGAAACTTCAGAACCTAACAAAGGACCTTCTCCCCTCTACTTATGTAAATCTCTTAGCCAGAAAAATAAATTGTACTTTTATCCCCTAAACTCCCATGTCACTATTTACTGGAGCCTCCTTTTTATGAACTGTCATTTATAGGATCTACTTTATTTATACATTAACCATAAATTTCTTGCAATTAAAAATAATATCTTTTAGGCTTTCTGACTCTCAAGAAAACCACCAATATATATTTTTAAGATAGATATCATAATGTAACACATTTTCCGGTATTTTATTGTTATTGTTCTTAAAGTCTAAATCTATGCAAACCAACAGTTTTTGTCATCACATGTTTATGTCTGATCTTTGACTCAACTTTGAAGAAATGGAAAAGTATTGCCTTAAAAGAAAAGCCAAGGATGTTTCCATTAAATGTTGGCAAGTACATGAGAGATGAGTTTCTTTGGGGGGTGGGGAGGACTGGTTATATATTTTTTAAAGAAAAAGCACACTTTTGCCAAGATGAAAATCAACATGCTCAAGATTACTCCTGGTCAGGCGAAGATCATTCAGTGCCTGACTACTTCACAATATAAGAAGCCATTGTGCCAGGGTTTTGCTGAGGAGCAGATATCAGTTAATGCTGCTCTAGACTCTAAAATTAGATCAAGGAACACGGCTTATCCCTAAAACATTGTGTTTGAGTAATTAGAAATAGAACTCATGGGATTGGGAATTAAAAAAGGAATAGGTGCTGTGGTTTTAGTAGTTGATACCTGAAAGTTATCCCTAGACAAGATGAAGAAAGCAAGTTGATGCATGTTCCTTTGGACCACTCGCTTTCCTTGTTGAATAAAACTTGTGCAGTTAAGGCAGAACACTTGAGTGGGTGGGGTAAATCTTAGAATGACATCCTTCAGGGCAGAGTTATCTAGAGAGCGGTGAAGTAGCTAGCCAGTGGATGAAGAGCAGGGGAATGGAAAAGGGTCAAGGGGTTTTTAAATACACACCTAGTATGAAGGAATAAAGTAATAAGTATTTTACCTTTCTTTTAACATTTTCATTTCAAGGAACACCCTCTTATCTTTTATTTGTTTAACTGAAGTATAGATGACATACAGTATTTTATTAGTTTCAGATGTACAACATAGTGATTCAATATTTATATACATTATAAAATACTGACCCTGATAGGTGTAGTTACCATCTGTCACCATATAAAGATATAATATTATGGACTATCTTCCCTATGCTGTATTTTTCATCCCTGTAACTTATTTATTTTATAATTAGATGTTTGTACCCTTAATTCCCTTCACCTATTTCTCCCATTCCCCTACCGCTCTCCCTTTTGGCAACCACCAGTTTGTTCTCTATATTCATAAGTCTGTTTCTGGGTTTAATTTTTTGTTGCTTGTTTATTAACTTGTTTTTTAAATTCCACATATAACTGAGATCACGTTATTTTTCTTTCTTTGTGCAACTTATTTCACTTAGCATAATACCCTCTAGGTCCATGCAGGTTGTTACAGATGCTAAGATTTCATTCTTTTTATGGCTAAATAATATTCCATTGTGTATAATATACCACATCTTCTTTATCTAGCCATCTATCAGTGACAGTTAGGTTGCTTCTATATCTTAGCTATTGTAAATAATGTTGCAATGAACACAGGGGTGAATATGTCTTTTTGAATTAGTATTTTTGTTCTCTTTGGGTAAACACCCAGAAGTGGAGTTACTAGAGGGCAAGGTGCTTCTGTTTTTAATTGCTTGAGGAACCTCCATACTGCTTTCCATAGAGGCTGCACCAGTTTACATTCCCACAATCAGTGAACAAGGGTTCCCTCTTCTTTCAGATAAATCATTTGCAAATATCTTCTCCCATTCATTAGTTTGCCTTTTCCTTTTGTTGATAGTTTCCTTTACTGTGCAAGAGCTTTTTTAGTTTGTTGTAGTCCCAATTGTTTATTTTTGCTTCTGTTTCCCTTTCCTGGGGAGACAGATCTAGAAAACAACTGCTAAGGCCCATGTCCAAGAGTTTGCTGCTTATGTTTTCTTTTAGGAGTGTTGTGGTTCAAGATCTTATATTTAGTGTAAAACCCATTTGAGTTTATAAGGATAAGGAGAGCTAACGAAGGAATTTCAATCCTGTCTAATCAGATAGTCATGGTTAGGGACAAAAAAAAAAATCTAGATTGTATGGTCCCAGACAGCACTTATGTTAACCAACCACAGCCTGAAAAAGAGAGCTGGGTCCTTAGAATCAGAATGGTTTTTCCCCTTGAGTATCTAAGGACTTTGTAGTCTCTGCTTTCATCCCTTCTCTTAGAACCTGATTTTAGCCATTTCCTTCAATCAAGTAAAAATGACAGGTAACAGCTTAAAATGTCATCCTTCCCATGGATATCTGTATTTTAACAAGGGATTAGTCTTTAAGCTTAAGTGCCTTTAGTGATGTTTCAGGCAATCTCTCAAAAATGGGGTAACATTTAGGCTTTTCATGCCATCTCTAAAATCCCTCCTAAGTGACCACATAAAGAACCAAAAGGGCCTTGCTAAGTAGAGTATCTTACCCCAGCTTTACCTGTTTGAAGGAGATTTTATCTTTTATGAGGCAAAAAGCAGCAACTTTTCTGATAATAATTAGCTTAAGAGCTCTTGGCTTCTTCAAATGTCATGTTAACTTCATTTCCCATGACTTACAATTCACCTCCTTTGTAATATACATTATTTGCACACTACTTCAAGAAGACACTAAAGGTTGACTTTGTCCAATTGCCACTCACAGACTTTTGAGCTTCAAGCCTCTCGTTTCCAGATGAGAATATGTTAAATATCTTTAATTTACCCTTGTAAGAATGAGAGGGTTTACTGTCTTTAAAAGGGGGTGGATAGGAGGAAATGCCTTTTCCAACTCCTTCCTCATGCTGTCACTGAAGGAGGCTGCTTTGCTAATTATTCTCAGAAAATCTTTGATGCTTATAGGGTTCAGAGTTGTAGCAAACTTAGACACTGAAGTCTATGCTACATTAAAAAAAATCTTATTGATGGCAGGCACTGTTTCAGGTTACAAGCATGGATGCAGCAGGAAGCAAGAAGAAGCTGACATTCTGTGGGGAGTTTGGGACTGATTCAATTCTAGATGCTTTGACGAGTAGAACAGTAACCTGATTTGGATAGATCTGAGCCATCATGCTCTGTGCTCCACATTTTAAAATAAATGCAGGAAAATTTGCACAGTAAAGATCAACATCAAAAAGTTGACTAAGCACCTACTATGCTTGCTGAATGAATAGATTTTGAATTTTCATCTCCTTTATATGAAGGAACAGACTACTAGTCATAATATCTCTCTATGTAAAGGTTAATCATTGGAACTGAAATACATTATCCCATTCAACAAATTACCTCTGAGGATGCAAAATCAAATATTTTTCTTATAGTAAAATTTTGTCTCTTCAGTGATGACTGGGTGAGAAATTTAAATGAATTATGTCCCAAATCCATCCTTTTATGTGTCCTATAGTTTTAATGAAGAATTAGCTATGGCAGAGGACTATGGCAGAAAAACACAACTTTTCTTTCTCTGTCATGTGCCTTAATTAATTCAGGTTTGATTAAAAGAAAACTGACTTTTAAATGTTACATGTTAGCATTAAATTATTGTGCTGCTACTTTTAAAATATATCTTAAGAAACAATAAAATAATGGAATATACTATATTTTTGCTGAAAATGAGAGAAAACAAGACTTATGTAGGCACTGATAATAAATGAACACTCACTCACCTCATTCTTTCAAGTCTTGCTGCTAAACCTGTCCTGGATTCTCTGGAATCCCAGTGACAAGGTAATTCATATTAACAGTCAGTTTGGGTTCAACATCATTCACGTGTACTGTCAAGTCACCACAAATCCCACATCCCCCTCATCTCTCAGGCTTAAAAAAGTCATTTAACACCAAGGACTAATTAATTAACTGGATTTTCTAATATTTAATAGAGAGCATTCTAAGCCATTAGAATCCAGTTTTGTTCAAATTTAGGTCACTGAAGGGTTCTATAAGTATGCCTATCAACAGAAAACCTAACCATTTCTTTTCCTGGATTTTACTTTATTAGTAATCACATTTTTAAAAATATCACTTTCAAGCAGAACAGGAGGAGTGCCTACTGGAATGATTTTGTAATTCCTATCATCATGCCAGTCTGTACTACCAAATGCCTTTATTTCACACACCAAAGGAACCTCTCCTTTAAAATATGCCGTATCATTAAATTCTTAAATTCTGGAATTAGTGTGAAGTCCTGATGCTAAATGTTTGTGTATATTTGATTACAGTGTATATTTGATATTTTTTCTCTATGGCTAAAGGCAGAAAATGAACTTTCTTAAACTGCGGTTGTCAATTTTTCCTCTGTTGGAGTTGTCTGATCTAATACTGTAGCTAGTCTTTTATTTGAAGTTGGCAAACTCTCAACAGCAGACAAAAGCATGAAAGAATATAGGGATTTATATCAGTGTATACAAATAAAGTGACCTTATCCTGCAAAGCTTCAAATTTGCAAATATTCACATATCAATTTCCAAAAACACCTTCCCTCTGAAACTAGATTGTCTCTCCAGTGCAAATCTTGGGCATCTATTCCTTGAGAATGAGAAATTCCAAGTTCCCATTTGCCATCAGAAATGTACTTTCCATCATTTTGTATTACCTGCTCATATGTAGTTAAAGATTGCTTTCCAAAATAAAATCCAGATATATCCTGAGGTAAACTCACAGTGGAAAGATTTAATCAAGAGCTAAATTATTTTTAAGGATTTATCCTCATGGATATGAATGGATTATTCCAGCCAACAGCTCTCTGAAATCCTTTGGGTTAAAGTTTGATGACAATGCTCAAAGCTGGATTTCCAAAAACGTTAATTTCCAATGAAATTGTATTTTAAAATGTTCAAAATAATATATGAGGTGGTTTTGGACTCATTTTCATATTCTTCCCCCCTAGAAACGTAGATGAGAAAATTTGCTGAGGGAAGAGCTCCCTCGGACTTTCATCTCCTATTCAAAAGAAACTTTTCTAGAATGAAGGCAAGTGGCATGTAAACCTCACAGAAATAAGATTCCTACAAAAATTCTGTCATAGTCTTCAATGAATAAACTGACTGTGGGCTCTATTAACAGAAATGGCTCTCCCATGAGTAGCTGTTCATCACGGAGAATCCAGACCTGAAGCACAGAGCACAGATGCCCTCAGACAGCATCTCAGGGAGCAGAAGCAAGCCTAGACTCGTCCAGGGTGAGTGACCGGGGAGGCTGGATTGATTACCAGGTGCCTGAAGGCTTGGACGCCTCCACAGTGTTCAATGTGGGCTTTGAATCCTAAAAGTCTCAGAACAGCCACAATATTCATGAACTTCCAGAACATTCATCAGAAGGGCAGTGACCCGGGTGCACAAGGCAGTATTTGGGACTGTAGATGACTTGCAAAAGGCTCAGTTTTCCTCACTGGGCAGCTGACAAGTGAGTTTATAGGTTGGCAGAAAGCTGAGCCTGTGGGGTTCACCTTGAGACATTTGCAAGCCCTTGGCATTCATAAGGAATGACCCTCACAAAGCCCAAGTATCCCATTTGAGTATACCACAGTTTTTGTCATCTTACTCACAAGTTCGCTTAATAGTAACATTCGGTGGCTTCATGAAAGTGTGATTTTGAGGAATATAACAGCAACCACTGGGCTAGGAGAATCAGGCCTTGCTGAGTGACCATCTTATTTCCTGTCATGCTCACCGCTTTTTGTAGAAAAAGTTAAAATTCCCACAGGCCGTAGATCTTCAAGGACTAAACCATGAATGCTTAATATGAATATATCAATGGTCTACATTCTGTACATCTTACATCTTTCAGGACAAAACATACAGCTTGTCAATCTGCTGACAATACTCAGCAAAATTCCTTGTGCTGGTCAAGTGCTCCCTGAATACTTGTCAGGGAAATTGAAAGGTGAATGAGTAAATGAATTAATTATTAAAATAATAATATGTGCCATAGTTGCTCTTTGTATCAATTCTCGAGTGGCCAGAAGCATCACAAAAATAAAACATTTGTACATACAAAAATCCTAGATCCAGGGAACCCGTCTGTTTATTCTAAATCCTTGTTGCAGACAATATGATTCTACCGGTAAGTATGATTTAATTGCTTCTAATTTATTTCATCATTCAATTATATTTGAGAATAAAGTATAAGCACATTGATACCAAATAAAACATCATCATTAACAAAATTGCATATGTCCTAAAAAATAGTAGCATCCTGTATATTGTAATAGTATTGGAACACTTTTAAAATCTGACTCATCCTTGCACCTTACCTCTGAAACTAGATTGTTTCTCTAGTACAAATCTCCTTGTAATTTGTATTTTAATATACTTCCTTTATTCACTTGTTTAGCTTTAAGATTTAAGCTGTATAATGTTGAACAAAAAAATGTGTAATTGTCATGTAGCTACATATGGTATGAAAAATTATAACCAAGTGTTAAAAAATTAAGCAAAAATAATAATTTTCTGCCAAAAGGCAAGAAATTTGAAATGTTATTAAGATGAAAAGAATAAATAAACAAAATTTATATGGACGTTTTTCTGAGTTTCAGTCTTGAACTGCCCCCTGCAAAAAATATATAAATATATATTATATTTGTAGGGCAAAGAAGAAATACTTATTATTCTCAAAACATATTTATTCCAATATGTAGCCTTGAACAATGCTGCTTACACAGCCCAACAAATCCTCATTCTCAACCACGCTTGCATTTTGCATGGAACTATCTATGCCAAATGGTCATTTTTCTCACATTTATTATGTTAACAGGATAAATGCCAACATTTGTCAACATCTTGTAAATGATGAGTCTTAATGAGGCAAGCTACTGTTTCACTCCTCTGAGGAACTTCATAGCAGAATAAGCAAAATATCAGGTTAAAGCAAGTGGGAGGGAATCCCAGAGTGCAAACCTTTTCTGTGAACATATATTCCTTGAGGTTTTTGCTTAGAATGTGTTCTAGGATCCAGGCCAATTTGGCCTAAACCTTTATACAACATTTTAATTATATTTTTAACAAATCCTGCAAAATGAGGTTCACATGTTGATTCAGCCAAAAGAAAAAAAAAAGTAGTATCTACAAGCTGAACAGAATGCAAAAGAGAGGAAATGTTTTAGAGATGTTGCCAAAAACCAATGAATACAGTGTTTTTATAATACCAGGCCATGTTCCACTCACACTGGAGTAGGTATAAAGAGAGTAAAGGATATATTATATTCTTGCTCTGAAATAAACAAACCAATAAGTTTTTATTTAACACATGTGTGGTAGACTCAGAAAAATGTGGCATTTACAGAAACATTATTTACAACATGAGGATGTAAGACAAGACAAATGTTAGATAAGATGATACCTAGGCTCTGTCACAAGCCTGGAAGTCAGTATAAGATTGCAGTTAATGCCATAGGTTTTGAGGTCAGAAGTATTAAGTGTCTGTGTTTGAGTCCTGACTCCAGGAATTATAAACTAAATACACTTGGACAAGCCACTTTATTTCTCCAAGTCTAAGTCTGCTAGCTCATGTTTATTGACCCCTGTTCTAAGTACTTTACATGAATTAACACAGTAAGCTTTAGAACAAACTCATAAGGTAATTTTATTCCCATTTTATAGGTCATGACACAACAGCAGAGAGAGTTTAAGTAATACTCCCAAGATCACAGAGCTAGTAAATGTTAGAGATAGAATTAAATCCCAAGTATCTGGCTCCACAGCATGTGCTATTAAATTGTAGCTACTTCTTTTAGCCATAAGGTCTTCAGTGGACTGGGTGAAAGTACTTTCAAGGCAGTGATGAGGAGAGACACTTGGTGGCAAAGAGCTGAGGAGCAGACAGGAAATGAGAAAGGGGAGAATCGAGAGCAGGCAGCTCTTCCCAAATGTTAGACTATGAAGTAGAAAGAGAGATAGGTCAAAAGGGAAGAAGCATCAAAACAAGGCTTTCTTTATAAAAGACAGGAAAGACTTTGCACTTGTTTAAAAATGATCTTGGGAAGAAGAGAGAAAGGGTAATATAAATATAAATAATAATACACAGTAAAGAGGGTTTGGGGACACAGCAAGGAAGGGAGTCAGAAAGCAGATACTCAGAAAACTGTAGATACACCTCTCTGTCGCAGCAGGAGGAATACAAGAGTGATTTGTGTTAAGTACAAGTAATTTTGTGAGTTGCATGGATGAAAATTTTGAAAGTGTTTGTATAAAACCTATTTTTCTCTGTGAAATAGGAAGACCATCTACTCAGAGAAAGATGTTTGAAGATAATGGATAAGATCTGAATTGTTCATTTTGCATAAAAATCATTGTTACAGTTATAGTGAAGCATTGAGGTACTGAGTAGTTAAGGTGCCAGGTACC
Source organism: Smutsia gigantea (assembly GCA_032199065.1). Classification (NCBI taxonomy): domain Eukaryota; kingdom Metazoa; phylum Chordata; class Mammalia; order Pholidota; family Manidae; genus Smutsia; species Smutsia gigantea. Next base: position 140,501 of record JAVSCE010016891.1, read on the forward strand.
CAATAAAGCCTTTTACAAGTATTGTTTCACTCCAAACTTAGAGCATCATGGGAAATAGAGACTCTTATATTTTATATTGGATATGGAAAGAAGGAGGCTGATGCTTAACTAGATCAAGAAACTTTCCAGTTAGGAAGAGCTAGATAAAATATCTAACACTTAAGTATTTTTTATTTCAAAGGTAACACTGTTATCCATTATTCTATGATGGCTTCTAGGACAGAAAGTAAGGAAGAACTGACCAGGGGAAGATAGAAAGGTTGTAACCAGTGGTTGGAGACCAATGTTAAAGCATCCGATTCTGCCTAGCTACACAATCTCCCTAAGGTGGTAATGATTAATCACACAATGAATGGAAGACATCAGCTATTCTAAAAGACCTGTGGTGTGAGAGGTCATTCCCTCATCCAATCAGTCACCAAATTCTATTTGTTGTCCTTCAGTCATGGTATATGATAGGAAAACACCGGCAGACATTTCTGCTATGTTCCTTTGAAAGGAGACTTGAAAGCATAGTTCAGCAAAGGAAAAAACACCTCTACAGTGCATTGTGGAGGACTCCTATAGATAGAAGTATTCCTAAGGCTAAATAGATGTCACCGAAGGGACACACAAAGAGTACAGAATATGACTCATAACATACAAAGAATGGAGGAAGAAGAAAAAGGAGGAAAAAAAATCTGTAGGTTGTGTTTGTAACAGCATATGAAGTGAGTTAAATTAAACAGATAGTAAGGGAATTACCCTTGAAACTTTGGTAACCACAGATCTAAAGCCTGCAATGGAAATAAGTACATACCTATCGATAATCACCCTCAATGTAAATGGTCTGAATGCACCAATCAAAAGACATAGAGTTACTGAATGGATAAAAAAACAAGACCCATCCACATGCTGCCTACAAGAGACACACTTCAAACCCAAAGACATTTGCAGACTGAAAGTAAATGGTTGGAAAAAGATATTTCATGCAACGAACAGGGAGAAAAAAGCAGGAGTTGCAGTGCTTGTATCAGACAAAATAGACTTCAAAACAAAGTAACAAGAGACAAGGAAGGACATTACATAATGATAAAGGGGTCAGTCCAACAAGAGGATAGAACTATTATAAATATCTATGCACACAACACAGGAGGGACTACATATGTGAAACAAATACTAACAGAATTAAAGGGGGAAATAGAATACAATACATTCATTTTAGGAGACTTCAACACACCACTCACTCCAAAGGACAGATCAACGAGACAGAAAATAAGTAAAGAGACAGAGGCACTGAACAACATACTAGAACAGACAGACCTAATGGACATCTACAGAACACTCCATCCAAAAGCAACAGGATACACATTCTTCACAAGTGTACATGGAACATTTTCAAGAATAGATCATATACTAGGCCACAAAAAGAACCTCAGTAAATTCAAAAAGATTGAAACTGTACCAACCAGCTTCTCAGATCACAAAGGTATGAAACTAAAAATAAATTACACAAAGAAAACGAAAAAGCTTACAAGCACATGGAGGCTTAAAAACATGCTCCTAAAAATCAATGTATCAATGACCAAATAAAAACAGAGATCAAGCAATATATGGAGACAAATGACAATAATAATTCAACACTGCAAAATCTGTGAGATGCAGCGAAGGCCATACTAAAAGGGAAATATATTGCAATACAGGCCTACCTCAGGAAAGAAGAACAATCCCAAATGAACAGTCTAAACCCACAATTAATGAAACTAGAAAAGGAAGAACAAATGAGGCCAAAGTAAGTAGAAGGAGGGACATAATAAAGATTAAAGCAGAAATAAATAAAATTGAAAGGAATAAAACAATAGAAAGAATCAATGAAAGCAGGAGCTGGTTCTTCAAGAAAACAAACAAAATAGATAAACCCTTAGGCAGACTTATCAAGAAAAAAAGAGAATCTACACACATAAACAGAATCAGAAATGAGAAAGGAAAAATCACTGATCACTATGGACACCACAGAAATACAAAGAATTATGAGAGAAACTAAAAAATTATATGGTAACGAAATGGATAACCTAGGAGAAATGGACAACTTTCTAGAAAAATACAACCTTCCAAGGCTGACCTAGGGAGAAATAGAAAATCCAAATAGACCAATTACCAGCAAAGAAATTGAACTGGTAATCAAACACCTACCTAAGAACAAAACACCTGGACCAGATGGTTTCACTGCTGAATTTTATCAAACATTTAGTGAAGACCTAATACCCATCCTCCTTAAAGTTTTTCAAAAAGTAGAAGAGGAAGGAATACTCCCATACATATTCTATGAGACCAATATCATTCTAATACCAAAACCAGGCAAAGACACCCAAAAAAAAGATTACAGACCAATATCCCTGATGAACATAGATGCAAAAATACTCAACAAAATATTAGCAAACTGAATTAAAGAATACGTCAAAAAGATCATCCATCATGATCAAGTGGGATTCATCCCAGGGATGCAAGGATGGTAAAACATTCGAAAACCCATCTACATCAACAAAAAGGAAAAAAAACACATGATCATCTCCATAGATGCTGAAAAAGCATTTGACAAAATTCAACATCCATTCATGATAAAATCTCTCAACAAAATGGATATAGAGAGCAAGTACCTCAACATAATAAAGGCCATATATGACAAACCCACAGGCAACATTATACTTAAGAGCAAGAAGCTGAAAACTTTTCCTTTAAAATTGGGATCAAGACAAGGATGCCCACTCTCCCCACTATTATTCAACATAGTTCTGGAGGTCCTAGCCAGGCAATCAGACAACACAAAGAAATAAAAGGCATCCAGATTGGTAAAGAAGAAGTCAAACTGTCCCTGTTTCCAGATGACATGATAGTGTACATAAAAAACCCTAAAGAATCCACTCCAAAACTACTAGATCTAATATCTGAATTCAGCAAGGTTGCGGGATACAAAATTAATACACAGAAATCTGTTGCATTCCTATACACTAATGGTGAACTAGCATAAAGAGAAATCAGGAAAACAATTCCTTCACAGTCACATCCAAAAGAATAAAATACCTAGGAATAAACCTAACCAACGAAGTGAAAGACCTTATACCCTGAAAACTACAAGACACTCTTAAGAGAAATTAAAGAGGACACTAATAAATGGAAATTCATCCCATGCTCTTGGCTAGGCAGAATTAATATTGTCAAAATGACCATTGTGCCTAAAGCAATCTACAGATTCAATGCAATCCCTATCAAAATACATACAGCATTCTTCAATGAACTAGAGCACATAGTTCTAAAATTCATATGGAATGACAAAAGACCCCGAATAGCCAAAGCTATCCTAAGAAGGAAGAATAAAGCATGGGAAATTATGCTCCCTGACTTCAAGCTCTACTACAAAGCCACAGTAATCAAGACAATTTGGTATTGACATAAGAAAAGACCCACAGACCAGTGGAACAAAATAGAGAGCTCAGATATAATCCCAGGCATGTATGGTCAGTTAGTATACCATAAAGGAGCCATGGACATACAATGGGTAAATGACAGCCTCTTCAACAGCTGGTGTTGGCAAAACTGGACAGCTACATGTAACACAATGAAACTGGATTACTGCATAACCCCATACACAAAAGTAAATTCAAAATGGATCAAAGACCTGAATGTAAGTCAGGAAACCATTAAACTCTTAGAAAAAAATACAGGCAAAAATTTCTTGGACATAAACATGGGCAACTTCTTCATGAATATATCTCCCCGGGCAAGTGAAACAAAAGAAAAATTAACAAGTGGTACTATATCAAACTAAAAAGCTTCTGTACAGCAAAGGACACCATCAGTAGAACAAAAAGACATCCTAGAGTATGGGAGAATATATTTATAAATGACATATCCAATAAGGGGTTGACATCCAAAGTATATAAAAAACCCATGCACCTCAACAAACAAAAAACAAATAATCCAATTAAGAAATGGGCAAAGGAGCTGAACAGACAATTCTCCAAAGAAGAAATTCAGGTGGCCAACAGGCACATGAAAAGATGCTCGACATTGCTAGTCATCAGAGAAATGCAAACTAAAACCACAATGAGGTATCACCTCACACCAGTTAGGATGGCCAACATCCAAAAGACAAGAAACAACAAATGTTGGCGAGGATGTGGAGAAAGGTGAACCCTCCTACTCTGCTGGTGGGAATGTAAATTAATTCAACCATTGTGGAAAGCAGTATGGAGGTTCCCCAAAAAACTAGAAACACCATTTGACGCAGGAATTCCACTCCTAGGAATTTACCTTAAGAATGCAGCAGCGCAGTTTGAAAAGGACATATGCACCCCTATGTTTATCGCAGCACTATTTACAATAGCCAAGAAGTGGAAGCAACCTAAGTGTCCATCAGTAGATGAATGGATAAAGAAGATGTGGTACATATACACAATGGAATATTATTCAGTCATAAGTAGAAAACAAACTCTACCATTTTCACCAACATGTATGGAGCTAGAGAGTATTATTCTCAGTGAAATAAGCCAGGTGGAGAAAGACAAATACCAAATGATTTCACTCATCTGTGGAGTATAAGAACAAAGAAAAAACTGAAGGACAAAACAGCACCAGACTCACAGAACCCAAGAAGGGACTAACAGTCACCAAAGGGAAAGGGACTGGGGAGGATGGGTGGGAAGGGAGAGATAAGGGGGGAAATGGGGCATTACGATTAGCACACGTAATGCGGCGGTGGGGGCATGGGAAAGGCAGTATTTATAGAGAAGACAAGTAATGATTCTATAGCATCTTACTATGCTGATGGACAGTGACTGTAGTGTGGGGGTATGTGGGTGGGACTTAATAATAGGGGGTCTAGTAACCATAATGTTCAAGTGATTGTACATTAACTATACCAAAATAAAATAATAATAATAACTATCATTTTAGAAAGCTGAGCGTGCAGAAGCTAAATCTATGGTTTATTTATTTTTAAGTAATCACCTTAAAGGGGCTCTTGCAAACCACTTAGCTCTGGGGAAGTACTAACACACTGATATTATTGATAGTGTGCTCATATATTCTTGGCTGATTTTTTGTGTGGCTCTGTGCCCCCAGCTGCTGCTATGAGTGTGCTATTTCCATTGACTTCACAGAGAGAATTGTAAGCAAGTTGACTTCCTGGAAGTGGAGAAGGAAAAGGCTAGAAACAGATCCTTGGCTGATACAAGAAGGAAAATAATGCTGAGAGTGGGGTGAAGAATAGCAGTCCTATTTCGATGAAACTTCCAGAAAAGGGAAGAAAGCCATCTTAAGATGGGTCAAGGCTACTGTCTACAGAGAACAGTATGCAATTTTATCTGATGAGTAAAAAGCATTTGCTTTTTTTTTCTCCAGGGACTGCTAAACTATGTAGAATTGAAGGGCTTAAAGAATAGAGAAGTTACTGCGATGGAAGCTGAATGCACCAGGAAGGGCACCTGCACAATTTCAGAGATTAGGATGTAGGTTATTTTGCTAAAGGCAGACCATTCTGCAATCATGTACATTTATGAGAGAAATAATGGCTACCCATTAGTCAGTGTGACTAACCCTGACAATATGTCTTTAAAAGGCCTTTTCAAAAAATGAAATGAGATCATTTGTAAAACTGAAATGCTTAGAAAATCACTTTAATAATGTGACATGGAGCAAATTAATGTGTGTTGATGTTCTTGTGCCATATCTCTCATTTGTTTTCTGTTTGGGTGAGGGAAACCCGGCCCTCGCACCCTGATGCTTCGATGTTTAGGTCAAGGAAGGACAGAGCTCCAAGGACTGCAGCTCAGTTTGGAGATTTGTGTTTAAAACCAGGAAGATATTGAGTGTGCATTAGGCCAAACAATAGTGTTTAGATCAAGTAAAGAGTGAATTAGTGGTTCACATCCTTTCCTCTCAAGGTATTAGAGATTTTCTTTTTATTGATTTGCCAAAACATTAACATTTATTTATATTTGTCATGAATATGGCCCCATTTTTAATGTTTCGTTTAAGTTTGCCTGTGAAAAGTTTCAGCATAAATACTTAATTTTTAATCAAATAGATTAATAATTTGCCATATGATTTCTGTCATCACTTTTATACTTAGAAACCCTTTGCTCACTCTAAAATTAGTTAGATAATCATATTTTCCTCTGTCACTTTCAGTGCTAGTGATATTGATGGGGGTGCTTTCATTTTTTTACACTTAATAATTTATCTGAAATTCTATTTTCAACCATGCTTATTTATAACTAGACATTTAGATCACATTTTAAAAATATACTTGTTGAATTCAGAGAGGAAGAGCGTTGATCCAACTTTGAACAATGACTGCCATGTCCATCTTCAGTCTAGGTGGTATGCTTTTTTTTTTAACACAATCTGCATCTTTAAGTATTTTTCCTGAGAGAGTCTTTAACCTTTTCAGACATTCTCTAAGAAAACCAATCTATTTTTAAATCCCAGAGAGCTATCACAGAGCACTTTAAAATTATGATTATTATGTGAAATGTTATCACCAGTATTTTTCACCAGGTAGCTGTAGTTACGAAAAATGCGACAGTGCTAAACGTTGGCAATACCAGAGCTTTACCTTTGAGTTACTGTCTCCCTTAATAATACAAATTCTTAACTCTTGCCTGCCAGACCAGTCAGTGCATTGTTTACATGGCCACTAACCACTGCAGCAATTGCTCCCGAAGTCAGACAGGCTGGGCCTCAGGCTGCAGACTCCCCCATCCCTATACATTACACACAGAAGTGAGCACAGCCTCTGTCCTAAACAAGAATAGAATGAGAACAAGAAAAAAAAAAAAGAGAGCAGTGCCTTGAAGCAGCACTGGACTTTCCCATGCTCCAGAGTGAAGGTCTTGAAAACTGTGGATTCACACTGAGCTACTTCCTTCGGTCAGGAGGGAAAATAAGTATTTTTTTGAGAAGTTAAGTTTGGATTATTAAAAAATCACCATCATTCCCTCAATGGTCCTAACGGAGAAATTTTGTTCTGAGAACATGGTTCATTTCACTTTCCCATGAAACCCTTAATAAATTAGGGTGCAAGTCCTTTGTTGAGAGGATTGGGCCTCTCAGCTACGCCCACATTGTCAATAATTATGCTTTAGAATCTCATTTTGTAACCAGAAAAAAAAAAGTTTAAATTCATAGAAATAAAAGCTACTTACATAGGAATAACCCGATGTTATCAGTCAGAGAGGAATCAAGTGTTTATACAGAATCTCACATATAGTATTCATGAGATATTGTGCATGTTTATTCTTAAATTAATTGTATATTAAAATATGCCTAGTTTTATCTCACTAGTATGGATTTATTTATTCTTAACAAATGTTTTAGCTGAATCCAATATTACTTAAAGGAAAATTTGGTATTACTATAATATCAGGATCGACTGTTGCGTATCAGTCTCTGGACTAGAAGATTCTTTCCTACCTCTTGCTGTCTGTAGGCAAATCAGTTTGTAGCTTTCCTTGCATGATACTTCCATGAGAATGCCCATTGCTTCTAAGTGTGAAAACATGCTTATTTGTCTTCTCATTTCATTTCAATCATGTAACTATTGTGTGCGTGAGTTAGCAAATCTCAGATAGCAGCGACCTGTGCTTTAGTTATGTAAGGCTGCCAATCCTGGAATTAAGTCATTTCTAAAGGCTCTTTGAAGGCAGTTGCTTTGTGAAAGAGGTGAATGGCTGTGCCAGATGATGTGACAATGGCCCATAATATCGACAGGAAGTTCGGGATGGAATTGTTCTCACATGAAATGGCCACTGAAGAGAATCATTTGTCTCCCTCATCTTTCATGCTCAGAGGCGCAACAGCTGAGGAAATTACCACAAACTGTTAGGAGGAGAAAGGAAACAGGATTTAGTTCATATATTTTCCATAGACATGTTTCTCTGCAAAAGGGACTCAGTGATACCAGATGATAGATTTGACAGAAATGGGTAAATGTACACATGTATTGGAATAGTGGGTCTCTTTATATGAATGGGCTGCAGTGTTGATTCAGGGGCCTCCCAGATGAACATGCAGACATGAATAAAGAAATTTTCTGCCTATACATTGGCTAGAATGCAATGGGCTGGGAGAGCCCCAGACTGTTTCACTCTATAATTCTCTTTGATAAAGTGGGACAAAGATTCCCTCCTTGACCAACTCCACTCAGGCTCTTCTGAATTCCTTTCACAAGTAGTCCCTGACTTTTGGGCTTCCATGGTCATCTGTGCATCATCCAATGTTTGCAAGAATCCTGCTGAGTTTGCCAGAATCTCCCATCCTTGCTAGCTCATCACAATTGATACGTGATCAGACTCCTCACCCTCCACTCTGTTTTAGCCAGAATCCCACCTTACCCCCGATGTTCCCTCTCAGTAATTTTCCACCCACTGACCATCCCCCGCCCCTGCACACACACACACACACACACACACACACACACACACACACACACACACACACACAAGTCCTTGGCTATAAAATCCTACACATTTCCTTGTATTTGGAGTTGGGCCCAATCTCTCCCAAAATGGAAAAACCCACTGCAGTGGTCCCTCCATCTATCACGATAGGTCCCCTTGAATAAAGTTTGCTGCTTACTTTTCCAGGAAATCATTTTAAGAGGAGAATGTATTTGACAGAATCAACCAAGTTTTTGTGTAACCGATCTCCTGCCCCCGTGATAAGGGACTTTCCGTAACGGTACTTGCAAAGATGCTGATTGTCTGGGAAGGCTCTGCAGCTTGCAGGCAGGTGTTAGAAGTCCTTGGAAGGTACCTAACTGAGCTCATATTCTGGACCGTGGCTCAATCAATAAGCACTTATATATATATAAATTTTATTATAGCATAGTTCTTATATCTTATGTAAAATAAAAGTATATATTTATATGTCATAATACATGAGAGAGAGAATTCTGAGCCCATTAAACTTAATTCTCTCTAAAGAAGTAGAACAGCTTTTCCTGGCTTATTTTCTTTGCGTAGTTGAGATCTGAAAGATACACATGTCAACACCAACAAGGTCTGAATCATCCTTTGCCTGTTAGTGCCATTTGAGTACAGAAACTAGAATAATCTTTGGGGAAACATACCAGCTTTGACTGCCATATGTCATAAAAGAAAAGGAGTTTGAGAGGACAGCTTGTCATCAAGTAGGGGCAAGTGCCTTATTTACCCTCTTGGAGAGTTCCAGAGAGCTTTCTGGATCAATGCAAACAAGCGGAGATTGGTTAGTCAACATGTTCTGGAAGATCACAGACGATTTTGAGGGATTGTGTTGAAGTGAACCCTAATGGGCTCTGTTATCAAAAGTGCATAAAGCATTTGTTTCCAATCAGCTTTCCAAAGTCACTACTCATCAGAATATAAATTAATAAATATAAGGCCCTTTAGTGATATCTGCAACATACATGAGGATATGTTTAAAAAAGAACTAGATCACTCGTGAGGAAGAATAAAACCTGAGTCAGCTCATCCTACTCCTCTCCTCAATGGAGCAGGGGTTGATGAACTTCCCACAAAGTCTGTGTCTGTAAGTCATTGTAGACTCACATGCAATTGTAAGAAACAATACAGAGAGAGTCACTGCACACCATTTCTCCCAATGAACAAATTTCAAAACTACAGCATAACAACAGAGTCAGGACATGGACATCTATACAACACCTTTCCACTGCTGCAGGAATGCTTTGTGTTGCTCTGGCAGCCACATCCAGCTTTCTCCCCCAGTTCTTTCCTCTCTGACACCTGTCAGTCACTAGTCATTTCTCCATTTTTGTAATTTTGTCATTTAAAGAATTATTAAAAAAATAGAACCATACAGTATGTGGCCATTGGGATTTTTTTTCACTTAGTATAATGCCCTAGAAATTCACCCATGTTATTGCCTGTATCAGTAGTCAACTCAAAACTTGATTGGTATGGTGTACCACAGGTGAATTACTTAGCACTCACTTGTTAAATCTGGATTGTTTCTAATTTTTGGCTATTATGAATAAAGCTGTTGTGAATATCTATATATATATTTTTGTGCATGAATGTAAGCTTTCATTTCTCTCTGATAGACAAATGCCAGGTCATAGGGTAGTTGAATACTTACCTTTATAAGAAATTTTCCAAACTGCATTTGCTTTATTGCCATCAGCAATGTATGAGTAATTCAATTTCTTTTCATCCTCATCAACATTTGGTCTTGTCATGACATTTTTTATTGTTCTTTGGCCACTGTATTTTGGCCATTCTGTATCGTGGTATCTCACTGTAGTGTAAGTTTTCATTTCCTAATAGGTAATGATGTGGGACATCTTTTAATGTGCATATTTGTTATCTGTAATCCTCTTCTGTGAAATGTGTTTATGTATTTTCCTTATTATCTATTTGAACTGTTTTGTTTTTTAGTGTCGAATTTTGAGACTTCTTTATGTATTCTAGATACTAGTCTTTTGTCAAATATGTGGTCTGCAAATACTCTCGCATTCTGTAGCTTGTCTTATCATCCTGTTCACATGGGCTTCCACAGAGCAAACATTTTTAATTTTGATGAGGGCTAATTTAATTTTGGACCAAACTAATTGAATTTTTATTAAGTCAACTTTTACTATTATGAGTCATGCTTTTAGTGTCAAGTCTAAGCAGTCTCTTCCTAGTCCTAGATAGCAAAGATTTTATAGATTTGCATTTTACATTTAAATCTGTGATCCGTTCTGAATCAATTTTTGTGTAAGGTGTGAGGTTTAGGCCAAGGTGTGTTTTTTTGACTGTGGGTGACCAGACCTGCAGCACCATTTCTTGGTAAGGCTGTCTGATTTAGCCTGCTTGGGCTGCTACAACAGAACACCAGACTGGATGCCTTAAGTAATGCACATTGAATTCTCACAGTTCTGGAGTTTAAAAAGTCCAAGATAAAGGTACAGGCCAGTTCAGCAGCTGGTGGCAGCCCTCTCCCCAATTTAAAGAAGACTGTCTTCTCACTGTGTCCCCACTTTGCAGAGAATGTGATTTCTCTTTCTTCCTATAAATCCACTGATCTAATCATGGCTTCATCTAACTTTAAATACTTCCCAAGGGATTCATCTCCAATACATTCACATTGAGGGTTAGGGCTTCAACATATAAATTTTTCTGGGACACAGTTCCATCCATAGAACTATCCTGTGTTGAATTGTTTGTGCACCTTTGTAAATATTTTTGGCCACATTTTTATGGGGCTAATTTGCCTTCTCTACTGAGTTTTGCTGATCTATCTCTTTCCTTCTGATTATACCATACTACTCTGTCTACTTTGGCTATTTTAGCTATATAACAGCCCTGAATATCTATATATTTTCCTTATTTTTACTCACTTGAATGTTCTTTCCCTTCTGAATTTCTAAGCCTTCTGTTATCATTTCCTTTCTGTGTAGGGAACTTCCTTTAAATGTTCTTTGAGGATAAGTTTACTAGCAACAAGTTCTCTTAGTTTTCATTTGTTAGGGAATGTCTTTATTTTCCTTTCATTCTTGAAGGATACTTTCATTGGTCGTGGAATTCACAGTTGAGGATTTGGGCTGGGGCAGATTTGAAAATGGTTGGCCACCTTCTCATCTTTATGGTTTCAGATGAGAAACATACCCTTCATTTGAATTGGTGTTCCACTCTAAGTTGTTTCAAGCTGCTGTCAATTCTTTTCTTTTTTTTTTATTTTTCAGCAGCTTAATTATGATGTTTTGATATAGGTTTCTTCAGATTTGTCTTCTTTGGAATCACTCAGCTTCCTGAAGCGTGGGGTTACATCACTTGCCAAGTTTCCAGACACTATATCCTTGAGTGAGTTTTTAAGTACCATGCTCATCCCTCTCCTTCCTTAGCACTACTGACTCAAAATTTAGCTCTTTTGTTAATAGCCCCCAACTCCCTGAGCTGCCATTCATTCTTTAAAATCTGTCTTCTCTCTGTCCTGACTGGAGACATTCTCATTACCTGTACTCGGGTTCACCAATTCTGTCCTCTGTCGCCTCCAGTTGGTTATTTAGCCCATACTGCACATTAGTTTTTGGTTTTCTTTTTTTCAGTTGTTGCATTTTTCAGTTCTACACTTTTCATTTGGCTCCTTTTCTTCAACTCTTTTTCCTTTGCTGAAGAAGATGGGAGACTCTGGCTCCTATTGAATCTTATTTTAGCAGGCATGCCTACTATTCAGGTGCTGTGTAAGGACCAGTGGGCATGATCAGCTTCTCAATGGGCTTTGGCAACACCACCTGGACAAACTACAGGTGGGGGGCGGGGGTAGAAGTGCAGCTCCGCCTGGCCTGGCTGACACATCCCCTTCCAGTTCAGGGCACTCTATCACTTCACTTCTTTGAGTGAGAGTGTGCCATCACCTTCCTGCTGAGTACCAATACCATGAGAGAAGGGAGAAGCACATTGCTTTGCAGGGGTGGGTATAAGCTCAGCCCTTCACTAGACTCCATTGACATCAGTACTGAAAAGAGGGGAAAGTGGGGTAATACTAGCCCTGTTGCTTATCTCCTCATTCTGCCTGATTAATGATGGTCACCAGTGGAGGATCCTCCCAGCACCGGACTTTGCTGATGCTGGGGTGAGGGGAAAGGAGTACTGACTAGATGTGCCTCTAACAATCTTGTTAACTCTCCTTGGTGCCGGATCCTGCTAGCACGATCCTGGCAGGGTTATCCAAGCACTCTTGTTTCTGCAGGATGTGGAGGTGGCAGGGGCGAGATCAGCTTCCTGTTTGGACCCATCAACACTATTTGATGAAGGGATATAGTTTTCATCAGTATTTGGGTGAGTGTGGGGGTGGGGTATCGCCAAAAATGTTTCCGGTCAGTAGGTCACTTTTCTCAGTCCTTTGGTCAGAGGAACAGCTTTTTCCTGGGAGCATTTTTTTTTAATCGGTTGGTGTGTTGGCAGTTCTGGGTGGAGGCTGCTGCAGGCCCTGTCTGCAATATATGGGAGCAAAAAGGAAACTCGGGGACCTCAGCACATGCCATTCCATTTCTCATGTCCCAAGGACCCTAGATAGTCCATCCTCTACTTTCCATCTTTCAGAGTCTTCTATGTGTATTTGGTGTGTCATGTCCAGAACTTTTAGCTGTAAGAAAGAGAACTTGGGAATTATGGGCTACTCTATTTTGATGCAGTGGGAAATCCTTACCAGTGTCCTTTTGACAACACGATCTGGTCTCCTCCACCTCTCCAAGTATGTCCAGGCTTCTCCTCAGGAATTTCCTCCTGGGCACTGTGGCCTCCTCACTGTTCCCCCAACATGCTAAGGAAGCAGCTGCCTCAGGGTCCTTGTAGGTCCTGTTTCTTCTGACTGGAGTGATCTTCGCCTAGGTGTCCATATGTCCTTCCTACCTCTGTTCAAACAATTCCTTTTATGTGAGGGATTCCCTAACAACCCTTCATATAACAGCAACCCTCACCCCAGCATTTGGGGTTCCCAATACCCTGCTTTATTTGGACCCATAGCAACCACTGCCATTGGACATATTGTGTCCTTACTTGTTTTTTGTAATCTTTCTCCAGTACCACAGTAAAGGCAAGGATTTTGTGTCTCTTTTGCTCCCTAAATAATATTAGTTCAAGGATTGAATAATGACATAGAAGCTATCTTTTCCATTTTCAAACTAAAAACTAAAGTAGAAATGAAATGTAGAGAGACTGACTGCATAAGATTAGCTTCTTAGAGGAAGAACACTGCTCTGCATGCATAGAGAATGGGATTCTTTCCTGATTCTCTGGATATTCTGATTTCCTGGATATCAGGTAATTGGCTGGACAGTCACAAGCTAAGTATGTTTAAAATGTTAATCTGATAGCTTTGCAGGGGGTACAAATGTAGTACAATCAGTGTTCATGGCTTCCACAGACAGCAAAAGCCTGTCTAGACTTCCATCTGCAGAAGCCATCCTGGAAAGCCATAAGAAAGCATTTTGCCTGGGAAAATTCACACCATTTCTCAGGCACGTGTTTGATTGTTCAATGTCAATACTCAGGGATCCAAGTGCTACATAATCTTCATTACTTTATAATTATATTTCAATTTCAAAAGTGTTCTTTCTATTTGTTTTCAGAGAATCTCTTTTGAAACTTGTCAGGTAATTAGTTGATCTGCTTACCTTCCAGCATCAAGTGGTATTTTATCTTAATCTAAGATGTCTTTAATAACAAGGTATCAGTGATGTGATAATTCAATTCAGAAGCCTCCAGAGACTGACTTACATTATATTCATCATACAAAGGCAGAGACTTACTCAAGTGGAATGTGAATATCTGTGTTCAGTTATATTTAACACTTTTAATAAACTGTGAACTGAAGACATAACAAGTACTTCTAAACATAACATGTATAATATATGAAAATAAAATGTGTAATATTTACTAAACATAATACAGTTATTTCATGATCTAGTTTCCCTTTTTTGCCTTAGACTTTGAAGAGTTAGAGACAAATCTAAGTTAAAAGTATGGCGATCAATTCATTTTGGGTGTCTACAAGAACTATATCTTCTGCAACTTTTAAAATGACCTATATGATTTTGTATTTTTTCCTTATTCCCTCTCTCCCTCTCTTTCCCTCCTTCCCTTTTTTCTTCCTTCCTTCCTTCCTTCTTTTCTTTTTCCTTTCTTTCTAATTCTTAAACATCTTAAATCTTTCTTTAATTCCTGAATTCCTCTCATGCATCATTTTAACATATAAAATGCTTACAATATTGTGTAGTACATCTTATATAGTGAAAAACTAGCTTTACCACATAATCTAATGTCTTGACAGAAACATAATTGGACCTTGTAGATTTTAAGAATTGAATGAACTGTTTCATACCTTGCATTGGTATTAAAGATTAGGGGTGCCAAAAGATAAAACCGTCTGATAAACATGCTCCTTTTATTTTAGGGGGACTACTCAGGCTTGCAGTACACTAAAATGTAATGATTGCTCATTTTTTTTTGTTCCATGCAGAATGCTTGGGATATTCTCTTAGTTTTATGCATCTTTCAGTAAGATGGGTATAGGATAAGTATTTGGACAGGTATTTAGTTATAATCTCCCACCATCTTTGAAACATGGGATTTGAAAAATTATTGCTAGCATTAGGACTACTTAATACTGCCAGGCAGCAAAGACTTCCAAGAAACTGTATGAAACACAAGGAAAAGAACAAAATGCTCAGAGGCAGGAAAGCCTAAATGCACAGGCTGAAAGCTAGAATGTCTGTGTTCCAGTCCCCATACCCTCCTGTATTACATGGGGACCTAAGACAAGTTACTCCTCTGTGAGAGGTTTCCTATATATAAAATGAAAATCATAACAGCACCTACTTCATGGGATTGGTATGAGTCCTAAATGTGTTAATCTTCAAAAGGCAGTTGGAACAGTGCCTGGTGCATGAGTGTTAGCTATTACTATTTCTGAGCAGAAGTTGACACTATGATGCTACAATGCCCATGGACAAGAGACCTGCTATGTGACCTCACAATCATGCCTCTAAATGGTGCAACAGAGTAAGAATCAAAAGCTACTGGAAGTGGTTAAGGAAGGATATGGTTTCACCTCCAGCCATTTTTCAGTAACTGTGCTAATCAGGGATCTGTGTCTTGTCATTTCTTTAGAGAGTCTTATTAGGAATGTTTTTATTAGGTATTCATTCAAAACATGTTTATTCCATTGCACAAAGGTAGGTTCTGCAGGAAATCCAAAATATAATAGATTCCACCTTTAAAGGCTTATGGCTAGTATTGTAGGAAAAAGGAAAAAGATAGAAATATGGACTGATAGATGGTATCTGCCTGTTGTATCTATCTATCAGCATAACCTAGACTCATTGATTTTACAGCTACTTACCCTACTTTTTAGGAAATTCTTAAGAATATCTACTTATATTTTTAAAAGATGGATCAATTTTAAACTTTGGTATTTCTAATTGTCTCTTTATGTTTATTTAGCTAGAACCACCAAGCTGGTTGCCCTTCAGTGGAGGCATTTTGCTTGGCCCTCTGTTGGTGGCCAGCAGTGTGGACCTGGCATGTCTTTGTGTCTGGCCTCAATCGCCCCCATGCCCTCAGAGTTGATTGTTTTGAGAGTAGTGTCAGAGGGCTCACCATGTCCTCCCAAATTGCAACCCCTGTCCTGTCACCTGTGCTCAGTGTCAGAACCCAGGAAGAACTGACTGGGTTGCTAACCCACTCATCACTAAAGGTCTTAGTTACCACATTGTAGATTATTAAAGACCCTGGCTAGCGCAATTTTGTTTATTGATGGGTGGGAGGTGGGGGGGTTCTCTGCCAGCAGAGAAGTATTTTTTTTTTGCTATTTTTGCCTGTTAAAATGGAAGAAAATTCCTCAACAGCTTGATTCCAAAACAGCACTTTCCTTTACCCTTATGTCCTTTTTATTTCCCTGCCCTGATATCTGCTTCCTCCAGGCACCCTGCCCTGTTTCTGCCCCAGTTGTCCGGGCACTGCCTCCAGCTCAGTGAAGTCAAATAGGCCTCCCAGGGCTTGGCACATGGCACAAGAAGGCAATGGGGTATTTTTCCTTCCTTTCTTTGTAACTCTTAATGATCTTTTCTCTGCAACTCCCATCCCCAATTATGTTCTCAAAAGGCAAAGTCTATGCATATGTACACAACGGAGAGACTGTCTTCTCCTTGTTTTTCTTATGATTGTGCCTGTGAATAAAACCCTGAAATTATCAATTGGATAATAGAGCAATGTAGCTCTTCCAAATGGTTGGGTTAAATTGTCTGTGGCTTCAAGTAGTATTATCATTAATAATAATAGTGATAACCCTCCCACCAGTGGAATATTCATTCACACATAATAGCACACGAGCCCCTGCTCTGGATAGATGCAGGGGATTGCTGTCTGGACAGAATCCTCTAGCCAATGAGAACACGAATGCCTGGGGACCCACCATGGAAGGCTGCTGTCCACTTTGCTCACACCCCTGGTCTCTCATCAGTCCCCAGCCCCAGGACCATGTTTCCCTGACAGCCCAAACCCTTGATGAGCTCACCTCTCCCAGCATCATTTATCTCCAGTACTCATTCATCACTTAGCAAGGCTGCCTCTGATTGTTACTGATCCCTTACCGGGTGTCCTGTCCCACATTTTCCAATCTATCTGCTTCCCCACGCCTTCTATTCCTACAAGAATCAAGTTTATCAGAGGTAGCTATTGTCTCTCAAACTTCTTCCAAGTGTCTTAATTAACTCAAAGTTTCCTTTCTACCATTCCACCTTTCCATCGAGGTAAGGTCCAAAATAATTTGATACAGTTTGTCACTCTTATTGACACTGCTAGTAATATATTACTAAAGTAAAAACAATAATAATGCATCAATGTAATAATAGTAATAATAATGCATTACTAATAATAATATGACCAACATCCACCGCCCGCTGACTCCATGCCAGGTGGTATGCTGAGTCCTTTGAGCACATTATCTGATTAACCTTTGTTATGTTATTAATTCTTGTTAACTCCAAGAGATGGGCTATATTTCCCCCATATTACAGATGTTGTAGCTAAAGTTCAAAGAGGTTAAGTAAATTCCTCAAGGTCATACCCCTAGCAATTTTCAGAGCTGGTCCAAACCTTATTCTTAACCATCTTGTTACTCTGATGGCAATGATGAAAGGGTATGCTGGGTGCATTCTCATCTGACAGCTGCTATCGTCTGAAGGGTGTAATTCTAGCCTACAACACAGAAAAGAAGACAACAGGGCAAATTATGATAGGGAAAAAAAGAGCTCGTATATCAAGGAGTCAGAAATAATTCTCTGATTCCTTAAGTATTGGGATGACCACTGCATTCTGGCCCACATTTCTGTGCTGTTGTTTGAAAACCTGTGGAAGAAAAACAAGCAGTCCCCTTTTTATGATGTTTAATTCAGTAGGTGAAAGGACCTCAGTTCAAAACATTGCCCTGGCCCTGTATTGCGCAGAGCAGACTGAAGAGGGAACAGAAATAGCTTTCCTTTCCCATGGCCCAGTCCTTTTATTCATCTATTCATAGCCCTGCTACTGAACTTGTCTCTACACTGACATGGAAATCCTCTCAAGTCCCAGTAAAATAATTCCAAGCAAAAGTATTTCATTAAATAATATTTATCTTTGTCTAATCATGGCAATACTTTATTCCTGTATGCTATACCTCATAGGCATTTCATAAAATGTTTAGAAGCAGATTCCACTGTAACTTTTTTCCTATATGTTCCAGTAGCATTATTGTAGATCCTTGGTTATAAATATTTTCCTAAGATTCATCACAGCACTTTTTTTTTGTGACTATCCTTCTTAAAGCTTCCTTTGTATATTCTGTTACTTTCAGCTCTGCTTCACTGTCACTTGATTGCACATATTGCATTTGTTTGGGGCCTATTGTTTAATGAGGAGAGAGAATTGATCCTTTAGCAATTATCTACTTACTGGGGCAGCTAAGGTCAGGAATAATGCTCGTAAAATCTAACCAGTGAGAACTCTTTTTCATTTTCTTGCCTTAGATATTAAATGATTGAAATTAAATAAAACATGATTGTACCATTTTGGGTGATTGGCAATGTCTTCCTCTAATTCCTCATTACTTCCCTATTGTTTTGCCTGGTAATCCTTTGTTTTATTGTAAATGCTGGGTTTCACTGCTTACTGGTAGTATTTGTTTCACTAGGCTGTTTCTTCTTTCTCCTAATACACAGAGGTACTCCATCATGCAGCCAGAGGAGAGTAATGTGACTTACCTCTCCCATCTCCTACTTTCCCTGGTGATGGGGGATTTGTTGACATTTTCTGCAAACCCTGTTGCTATTATGCATCTGAAACTAGATTTCAAGCTCCAGCACACTCAGAGTTAAGCTACATTGAAAAGGTTGAAAACAATAAATGGGAAAAATGTAAAGATTTTGAATAGGAGACTATTTGTAACAATAAAATGATTTCATTCCCCAAAACATAACCTTTCAATTGCATCATCTACCAGTTATAGCATGAGGTTTTTCTTTCGGGACTTTCTGAAACTAACCCCTTTTGCTTCTGAACCTATCGATTATGATCCTGGCTAATAAACGTATCACTATTACTATTATAATTAACACATAGTCATACATGAAAGGAGACCCTTACAGGTAGAGAAACATGCCTCCTAAATTTTAACTGTGTGGTATTTTTGTGGCTTTGAAACAGAAGTGAAACCAGTTACTTAGAATTCCTTTCTGTATACCTGCTAATATCCAAGTTTCACAATTTTGGAAATTAGATGCTCTTTGAAGTATTACCTAAATTATGGTCTGGAATAGACTAAGTAGACAATTCTTCAGTTTCCATGAAAAGGGAGATCTATCCATACGTGACCTGTAAAAACCTTGTGTAGACAACTAAAGTGAATGCAAAGGCTAATGAGGACCTTTATCTTCATATACGTGTGCGAAGGTAGATAAACTGCACGATTCTACATTCATATAACCTAACACACACACGCACACACACACATACACACACACACACGCACACACAGATGTCCTTCATGATAGGCTTAGACTGTTTTCTGCCACTGAGTTGAAGAATATTTTCTTCAGACTTCTCCAAACGTTTGATTTTTGTAATTATTGTTGGGATTTTTTTTTTTTATCTTGCTCTACATGGAGAATAAAATTGTGATTTAGATAGTTTGGTCCCAGCGGTCCTGTCTGTACTCAGCAAATGGTTCCATGTCACTCCCTGCATCACAATATGGGAGCCACCGAGCTTGGCGGCAGCTAATCCTCTGAGCCTGTTAATAAGCTTAGGAGCACGTTCATTGAAGGCTGACGCGTTAGGCACAAACAGGGAGAAAATATCTACTGGGGGAAGCTGAATTGGTTTTAATCATCTGCTAATCACCAGTAATGAGACCTACTCTGGGGAAGAAAAGAAAAACAGATAGTCGGAGGGAGGTTTTGTTCTTCACAGCAGAGTAACAGGGAATGAGAGGGCAGCTGTTATTAGGAAAGAAAAGATGGAAAGAAAGACAGGATTTGGCCAGAGCAGATGAAGCGTCCTCGGCGGTGCTCCGTTTTGTTAGCCGAGTGTTTCTTTCATTCAGTCTCTGAAACTTCAGATAGTACAGGGACCCTGACAGCCCACCTCTAAGATACTGCTTCTCGAAAAGAGAAGCTTTTCTGTCATTCGCTCCTCTAACATTCAGCCATGGTACTTGAGAGAGTATCTCAGCTAGAGGAGGGAAAGAAAGGAAATGGCCAGGGGAGCTCTTGATTGGTACCAAAATAAAAAGGCTGCAGGGGGCGAGGGGAGTGGGTGTGTGCAGAAAGCTGGGGTGAAGGCGTTGAGATTCCTTGTCAGGAGTGGCGAGGCCTGATGAGGGGTCTGGAAAGGAAGAATCCACTGCAAAATGGTCAGTCCAAGCCAAACTGGGTAGACGGTCTTTGTAAGTCCTAGGCTCTGTGTTTCAGGAAACTCAAGTGCAGCCATGAGTTTGCTGCCGTTTTGTATGGCATCATTTACCGACCCTTCCTTCAAAGGCTCAACTCTTGCAGTTGCTAATAACATGATCATCTTTAAAGTGGTGGATTAAGAATGCCGTTTTACTCTGGACCAGTGTTCTCTGTGAGAAGTTATTCATATACTCACTTGAATAATATTTCTAGAATAATCAATACATATGGCTGAACTATTACAATAGCTTCCCTGTCTACAGCTGACTCTTCAAACTCCTGAGAGCTGTGCTGGCATCCACGGAGCCCCTACCCTCTCTACTCCCAACTTAAACATCTCCATCAGCTCTCAGTCACCTTCATATGGAAATCTGAACTCTGTGTCCTTGGACTCAAATTTCATCATGCTCTGGTCTCATTTCCTCCCTTGAGTCCCATGGTCTAGTCCTCTGCCCATGGCTGCTCTGCTTCTGCCAACTTAAGAGCTTACTGTTCTTCCCCTACAGTTTTTTAATACTGTGTGCTCTTGGCGTACCCTTTGATTACTGCTATTCTTTTTAATTTTATCAATGTTTAATAATTTGCAGGGAAGACTGTTACCCTAAGCTAAATAATCCACCCCCATCTCTCTGGGCTCTTGTGGCAATGTACTTTCCAGCAGACTGCAGCACTAACCATATTCTCTAGAATCATGATGATTTCTGTACAAGTCTCTTCAACTCCAGGGGCAATGTTGTTCTTGTCTGCATCCCTCATCCTGTCTACAACTGGCCTATACATAGCAAATTCTCAATTTGTTAAAATATATTGAATTGGAAGAAGTTTAGCAGAAGAAACCAATTCAAAATTTTAGCATTTTTGTAAATATATTTTTAAGTACTTAGGACTCAGGATGTAAGGAACAAGACAAGCTCGAATGTTCATATTTATTTTCATGTATTAGTCATTTATATTCATTATTCCAGCTACACGCAATGACTTGGGATTAAGAAACAGCAGAGTAAAACTATGCAGTGCACTTTGGAGAAAAATGGAAAAAAAACTGGTGGAAAGCATTCACTGAACAACTGAGTCATAATTTTATAAAATTCTTTCATAATGCCAACAAGTGCAGAGTCCTTCCCAGCTGAAGGAATGCACAGTGTCTGCCTTGGGGGAGATCACAGTCTTGGAAAGGAAGAAAAATGAAATGAAATGGAAGCAATCCAGTGTTATAACATTGCATGAAGCTGCAAATGCCCTGGGAGTACTGAGGAGGCAAGATTCATTCTAGCTAAGAAAACTTCCTCAGGAACAGCTCAGGAGAAGAGGTCGCCTGGTCATAATCCTGAAGACTAAGAGATTTCCAGAAGAAGAAATCTAAAAAAAGAAGAAAGGTAGAAAAAAAGGAAAGGTAGAGGCACCAAGAGATCAAAGAAGTAACTGTGTTTGTTAGAAGAAGGCTGAATAGTCTAGTGTGGATAGAGAGATTTATAAGGTCATAATGAGAAATTCAGAGAAAGATGTTGGACATGATCTAAAGTTCTACCTCTGAGCCTTGTGATGAACATATCCAGTGAAGAGGGAAAATGTTATAGCAAGTGTGCCTTCTATTCTGATCACTGCCCACATTTGCCACTCTGGATTCTGTGTTCTAAGAATGGAAAACCCATTCAATTTTCATCACATCAAATGACCAGCTATGGTCCTTTTAAAGTGTGGATCACAGAGTGAGTACCCAGTGTTTATGTGATTACCACCATCCTCACCACCCTCACCATCCTCACCACCCTCACCATCCTCACCACCCTCACCACCCTCACCACCCTCACCATCCTCACCACCCTCACCATCATTACCACCCTCACCACCCTCACCATCCTCACCACCCTCACCATCCTCACCATCCTCACCACCCTCACCATCCTCACCACCCTCACCATCCTCACCACCCTCACCACCCTCACCATCCTCACCACCCTCACCACCCTCACCATCCTCACCACCTCCACCATCCTCACCACCCTCACCACCACCCTCACCACCACCCTCACCATCCTCACCATCATTACCACCCTCACCACCTCCACCACCCTCACCACCCTCACCACCCTCACCACCACCCTCATCACCCTCACCATCCTCACCACCCTCACCATCCTCACCACCCTCACCATCCTCACCATCATTACCACCCTCACCACCACCCTCACCATCATTACCACCCTCACCACCCTCACCATCCTCACCACCCTCACCATCCTCACCACCCTCA
This sequence comes from Smutsia gigantea, assembly GCA_032199065.1. NCBI lineage: Eukaryota > Metazoa > Chordata > Mammalia > Pholidota > Manidae > Smutsia > Smutsia gigantea. The sequence goes on from JAVSCE010016891.1 coordinate 163,204, forward strand.
CCATCCTCACCACCCTCACCATCCTCACCATCATTACCACCCTCACCACCACCCTCACCATCATTACCACCCTCACAACCACCCTCACCATCATTACCACTCTCACCACCCTCACCATCCTCACCACCATCCTCACCATCGTCACCACAATCACCATCCTCACCAACATCCTCACCATCACCATCATCTATTTCCAATACTAAGAAAAGCTGAAAAGGCAATTTGCTCAATTCCTTTATTTTAAAGGAGGGAACTGTGGTCCAGTGAGAGGAAATGATTTACCAAAGATCAATCATTAATAGGAGTGACAACTTTTATCAGTAAAAAACATTTCAGAAAGCCATCCGCTACCACAGACACAGACAAAGTGAAGTGGGGAGTGGAGCTGCTGTTATCTGTGATATGCAGGTATGTGCCCACTGCTGACCAGAGGCAGAGACTGAATTTTAACTCAGGTCCTGCCCCAGTCATCACATCTCCCTTGGTCATTATATCTGCATCCATTCACTAACTGAAAGATCTGTCCTATTAAAGCCAAGTATTCATAGTATCCCTATTATTTCAGTTACTAAAGTGTATTAGGTCACTTATAAAATGCAGCATTTGGAATGCCTGTTAGGTGGGCAGCATTCTACATTGTGAAACAATGGATTGGCCAGAATACTTGTTACAGGGATTAATTTATTTTTAGTTGGCAATACAGAATGCTAGGGACAGACATGACCTCCGAGTTCATAGGGTATGTCCTAGCACAATCACACTGCAGATCTGGGAACTGAATTCAGAGACATGAAGTGACTTTCCTAAAGTCACACCAAAAGTATTTGGAAGATTCTAGTCAAGCTTTATCCTTACACTGCACCACCTGGCCTGCATAGCAAGAGGGAGACAAAGGAGAATGGAGGACACCAAGTATAAAAAGACCTGTCCTATCCACTGGAGCAATTAAGGGGATGCAGTAAGAAGCACATCCCTGCTTCTGCATGAAGAAAATCTCAAAGGAAGGAAAAGGGGGCCTGTCCATAACACCTTTGATTTCTAAGATGAAAGATATTGTCCAGAAAAACACAGGATTTAAAAGCCAAGACCATTGGTTTAATTCCTAAATCAACCAGTTTCCTGTGTGTGGCCTGTAAATGTCTCAAGCCTCAGTTTCCACATCTGTAAAATTTCAAAAAAAAAAAAACCACCTGCCCTATCTACTTTTACTTGGCTGCTATGAGACTGATGCAATCCTATAAGCAAAAAGTAAGCCTGCGAAAGGGCAGGTGGTGGAAAGGCTGAGGTGTTGTCTGAGCTGAGGGCCTAAAATGTGATTGTAAATGAGCAGGGAAGAAGGAGTGGGTTCCTGCTTGCAGCAAAAAAAAAAAAAAAAAAAAAAAACCTGTGCAAAAGCCCTTGAGTGAGACAGTAGAAACAGTGCCTGGAGAGAGCTGTCAGCAGACCCTTGGCCAAGGCAAGCTCAGGGCAGAAGAACTGGTCTGCCAGACAAAGAGTTGGGCCTTTGTATTGCCAGCTGTGAGGTACCTCTGGAAAGTTTACACTGCAGAAGCTAACATCAGTCCCAAGTCTTTAGAAAGATGTCTTAGCAACAATGTCACTGATGAATTTGAAATAGACACTAAAGGCAGTGTTTAGAAGTCTTGACAGAGACTTCCACTGAGACAATGCCTGTGGAAATGGAGGGAAGTCAGCAAAGGGCAGAGTAATGAAAGAGTCTGAACTTGCAAGACCCTCTGAATGATGGACTACTCCCAGCTTTCTGGTTAAGAAAATTGCCCGAATAACAGCGCTTCTGCTGAATTGAGAGATATTGGAAGATAGTTGGATACATGCAGAATTAAGTTTTGGATGTGCTGGCAAAGGAATATAACACGTTTGAAGGAAATGAACTTTCAGGTCAGCATGACATGGATTTCAATCCTGTCCTCCAGCACTTTCCAGGCACGTACGAAATAACAATGTAAAGCCTGGAATGTAAAGAGTCCCACCTCTGTAAAGTACAGGAAGGGAATGGTGGTGGAGATTATGGCAGGGGTGGTGGTGGTCAGTGACGGCAGTCATTCCACGAGGAGAGAGCTCTGTGTAGGTCATAGTATGCTTAGCACAGAGATGGTGATGAAAACATGGAAATCAGAAAAGGTAGCACTGGTGTAAGACAAGAACTGATCATAGAGTGAAAGATGATGAAGAACAATTTTCCACTCAGTGTACCTTCCATGAGGGCAAAGACCATCATGATTTCCTTTGTATTGCTAATCACTGTGCAATGCCTGAATTAGTGTAGGTGCTAAGTAAAAGTTTACTGAGTAAATGAATTTTGAATGCCACATAGTGTTTACTATGGACCATCTTAATAACCTCTGCACAACTCCAGTGCTCTGGTCTCAGTACATCTGCATCCAGAAAATAGAACTCTTAATTCAGTGGTTCTCAAACCCTTTTATCAACTTTCTGACCTGGGACTCATGGGACCATTGCCAGCACCAAATGTGAGCACGTGCATGTGAGTGTGTAGTGTAAACAGGTGTTTGAGTGCATGGGTGTATATGCGTTTGGTGGGTGGCAGTGACAAATATAGAAATGGAATTAATTTCATACTTTTGAGAGAGGGAGAAATGCCACAGCCTTATTTAATTGACCAATGACCAATTTGCTTTACAAATTAAACATAGTCCACCAAAAACAAAAGAGGTACTTGGGATAATCAGGCCATATACAGAATATGTAAAAAGAAAGGTGCTTCAAGAAGGTCTAGAGGTTCATTAAGAAACCAGTAATACTAACGTGTAAGAGGCAGTGTTGGGGGTAGATGTATGTAAATTGGTAAGAGCTCTGCTACTGCCATTCTCCTTGGAACTCAGGAATTCTTTGGGATTCTTTTTCAAATACTTCTACTAGTCCTGCTTAAGTAGAAATCCCCCTTTAAGAAATTTAACATCTTGGGGTTCTTCAGGAGGACATCCATCACCTTGTTGGACTAAATACAGAATCATTGATTCAAAGGCTCAGAGAAGTGTGAGCAGGTCATTCTGTCTATTCCCTGACCTTTGAGATACCTAATAGTCTCAGTGTGCTTTTTCAGGACGGTTAGGTAATATAAAGCAGAAAACAGGTTTCAGAGCCAAATACATGCAATTCCGGAAAAGTATGTCTGTCTACCATCAGGCAAGCTGTGTATCTGCTCTGAGCTTCATTTCCCTTTTTATTTAACAAATGATGAAATGTTAACATTTAACATGTTTTGTTCTGGGAAGTCCAAAATGAAATAGCTTATGTAAAGCATCTTGCACTATGTTTACAATGGAAGACATATTCCGTAATTTCTCCCTCTATTCTTCCTATCTGATCTGGGTATAGTAATTAATTAAATGGTTGGCCGATGATGTGTGAATTCAAAAGATCTATGTAATTCAATTACTAGAAATAGTCACTTATGTGTTTCTATGATCTTTAGTCAGAAGAAGATCTGGTTCTGCTGCAGTAACAAAAAAAATTTTTTTTAAATTTTTAAGATAATGCTGAAATCAATAGCTTACCACAGCAAAAGTTCATTTCTTGCTCCTAGTGCATGTATCTAACTGTGTCAGTTCTACCCAATCGCTAAGGAACTCAGAAAAGTGGGGACCTTCACTGGGGAGCTAGACCATCTGAATTCCTGACCTTGCATTCATTTCAGTAGAAGAGCCGGAAGGTCACACACCAGCTCTTAAATGCTTTGACTCAAAAGTGACCCATGTCATTTTGACTCAGCCTGCCACATAGCCTCACTTTACTACAGGCAGACTTGAAAAATGAGGGAATCCGTGGATACATGGGGAGCAATCAATGTCTCTGCCAAAATTATAGAATGGCAAAAGCCTTTCTATTAGAAACTGTAGATGTCACACATTTGGACCTTCATCTGGGACAGTTATGAATTTCCCATTCCATCTATAACTTTAAAGTATAGACTTACTCATGCTCAGCTCACACTAAAGGTAGATTTCTGGAACAAACTCAAATGAGCTTGCTCAGTTTGCTGCACTTTGCTAGGCTTAATAAGGATAGCGACTTGCTCCTTAGGGTCTGTCTAGCCCTGAATCTCTTGGGGCCACCCTGGAAGAGTGCCCTGCAGTGACCGTTGGCTGGAGCATCTCCCCTTGGCATCTCATCCTTTCCTCTCTTACCCTCTTTTCCTACCATGCATCTGCCTTGGCATTTTATCCTTCTGTGTGTCAGGCTGATTAACATACTTTGACAGATTAAAAGACTAAGGTCAAACCCACAAACCCCTAAAGAAATACTGCTAATTATTGTCATATGTTTTTTTTAATACTTTGCTCTTCAAAGAATTTAACAAGGAATAAAATTCAACTTTGTTTCCCAAGGGTTGTTTTAATATTATATTTTTTAAAAGATAAGTCCCTTAGCTCTCTGTGTTGCATGTTGTAGGAGAGCAATGAACTGAACCCAGGGGTCAGTAATGGTCATCTCCATTTTCAATGAGTTTCTCTCTGAAGTGATACATAAAATGGCAAGCAGAGTCTTGTGTTAATGCAATAAGACAGTCGAGGGATGAGACAGCTGGAGTTTCCATATATAATACCCAAAGTGAACATTAGGACAGGAAGTGTAGCTAACAAACCTAAGAGGAACTCTAATATAACAGACCCCAGTGATGCTATGCTTGCGTTTGAATCCCAGTCTTATCCTTTGTGAGCTCATACTTATTCTTTCCCATGCCTCAGTTTCCTTACCTGTAAAATGGGGGCTTGGGAATATAGGACATATTTCTCCGGGTTGTTGTGAGAATAAAGATTAGTGAACCGGACATATGCCTGGAATTCTAGAACTGTTCACTATCAGTATTTCCTTGTCTCAGTATTTCCACATTCACCTACCACAATGGGTGACCTCTTTGAGGCTCAGGAGTAAAATTAAACGTACTTTTTAATTTCTACAGAATGAGTCACCTGGCTGCTGGGCATGCAAAGGTCACATCGCCAAAGCTTAGCTGCTGCAGGTAAGTCGCGTCATGGCCCACAGACAGGCTTCTTGGAAGCACTGTCAGCCATGTTCTGCCCCTGTCAAGACAGTGCCTGCGATGACATGGTTGGGAATGGAGATGTTCTGTCTCTGTTCGCCCATCAGATTTTTAAAAACTCAATTTTGAAAATGATCATGGCGTTGGGTAGATCGTGCTGCCCTTCCAATGCCTGTACAGTCTTGGTGGTGAGCAGGGCTTGTGACCCAGGGTTTTGGCAGTGGGTGAGGGGCCGGGCTCGGGAGGAGCTTCACAGAGAGTAGACTGGGGTGGGGCCTGGATATTGAGACAAGAGAAGGGGAAGAGGCAGGAATGAAAGTACTAAACTCAAAAGCTAATTATTCCACATGCTTTGGAAGACAAGAACAGGATAGCCTCCAGGTAAGAGGCATCTAATAGCTCAGGAAAGCCTCCAGTGAAGTCGTTCACTACAGGTGAAAGGCCAAATTAGCAGATCAAGTGGCTGCATTATCAAAAATTATTCTATTGATTTCAGTGAGGTGTGTTTTCCCTGAGATGATTACCACCATCTAAAATCTCCTTTCCTGCTGATTTGGAGCATGCAGCACAGCCTCCAAGTTTCAAGTTGTTCAAGATGTGGAGGCATGTATGGGTAGGTGCAGGCTGGCCTGCTGGGAGTGTCTCATTAGCTCAGAAAGGTGGGCAGGCCACCTTGGCTCCCCGAGCCAGCATTTTTGTCACTATTAAGAAATTCGGTGCAATGAGTGTCGTTTGCACAGGGAATGTTCTGAGTTCTGGAGTTTGTGACATTTCCTACCAGGAATCCTACTTGGGGAAATTCCCCATGAATCACTGGTAGCCTCCAAAATTCATCTGGTCACAGCTGGAAAGCATAAAGACAAAGCATTTAACTTCACACATTCTGGGCTCCATAGGGGTGCACTTGAGTCGAAATTTGAGGGAAGTGGGGAGTGGAGTTGTTTCTGATTTCATTTAGATTATCCACTGCTCTCTTTTTACAGAATATTTTAAGAAAAAGGGCATTTTAATTGAGAAATAGTTGCCATATATCAAGGTAGTAGTTTTCCAGGTGGACAACACAATGATTTAGTATATGTGTATATTGCAAAATGGTCACCTCGATAAGATTAGCTAATGTTCAGAGAAAAGGGACATTTAACAGAATAAGGATCCATCTAGGTGAAAACTGGTCTCTCGGAAGTACATCTACTTTTAAATAAAATAAAATATTCTGCTACAAATCTTAATATAATGCCACTTTAATAGCGCAGCTCCATTGTTCACCAAGAATGATTTCTTTGGGGTACAGCAATGGGTAGACAATTTGCACTTGCCCATGGATAAAAAGTGCAATGAATTCAGTGTCTGTGATCCCTCCTCATAGCATTAAAACTCCCCAGTTTCCTGGTCACAGTTCTTGTATCAACAGTGGGTTAATGAAAAACCAGGCAGATACAGGGCATCTTGCAGTTTATGTTTGAACTAGAGCCAGGAGTAAGCGTGTTTCTGCTGTTGGTGGACTTCCACCTCTCATGGGTCCAGAGAGTGCTACTGTGTCCACGAATAAAAGCACCAAGGCGGTGGCGCGGTTGAACTTTAAGCCAATCATCCCTGCATCTGCTCTCCATCGGATGCCTCCTACTTCCTGGGACTCCTCTGGCTGGCGCTGAACATATTCAAATCTTCCCCTAAAAGGTTTAGTCTAGGTTGCTTCTTCAGTACTGTTTGAACATTAAATATGCAAATAATCATCATTACACTTCCAACTATTACACATGTTTGCGAGCACCGTGTCAAGTGCTGGCAGCAGAGCAATCATTTGTAAAGACAAATATTCCATTCCAAGAGATGTCATGCTGCTCAGAAGATTCTTTTTTGTATTAGTAGCCACACTGCTGCTTCGTAAAGTGTGCAAATGAACACGACAGTGCTGCCAATAGCTGCCAGGCCCTTCCACTCGGCAGAGCTGGTGCCAATCACCCATTCCAACAGCCAGGGCCTGCGAGCCACAGAGACAGGAGCGTGGCCAGTGTGGATGGGGGAGGCCTTGCACAGGCAGGCTCCTTGTCCCCTCTCCCTTCTCTCCCCTGTGTCTCCCCCCATCCCTCCTCTCAGAGGAGGCCTCAGGCCTTCAGAATATTTTAATTCCGGAGTTCTGACTATATTATCATGTGTTTGTAACAGATGAATTGCCATTGGTAGCTCAGAGGTGATGTGCAAAGCTGCCTGTAACCACCGGTGTGGGTCACAGCAGGGTGTGCATGCTATTCTTTGGGTTTTTATCTCTCCTCCCTTTTTCCTTCCTTTCCCTCCCTTCCCTTTGCTCTATGCTTTTCCCCTCCCATGCTTCTTCACGTAGTCATGGATAATTGTCACCATTTACTTTTATCACATACAAAGTGGAGGCTTAGAGGGGCCTGGACTGGAGTCAGAGCTAAGCTTGCCATCTCCCAAAGTCAGAAAATCCCAAGTCTTGCAGGGCCCAATTGATAACCCTTGTGCTTCTTTTCCGTGAAAGACGGATGGCTCTGGCAAGCTTGGGAGAGTGCAGATAATGGGATTGACTTGGTACTTAAATCTCAGTGAACCAGGACAGCATAAGTAATTAGTGAATTGGATCCATCCTGGGGTGCTAACGATGGCTAAGTTTGCCCCCACACCATCCCGAGAACGGCAAGAGGCACATCCATCTCACACAGATAAAAACCAAAGGGACACTGCTCACAGACACAGTTTATTCCTTCGTTAGTGCACAATTTATCCTAGAAGGGGGAAAAAAAAAAATCTAATTTTCCTCGGGTGATACCCAGAAGACCAAGTGACCACACTCCCACCAGAGTTCATTTTGATCACAATACTGTGGCTGTTTTTAATTAAGAAAGGCTAATTAAGAGAAACTCTACATTTATCTTCTTATCTAGTTGTCAGCACACACTCTCAGACATTACCCATATTTGTTTACAATTTGGTTGCTGGCTTTCTGTTAGTGAGCCACTGAGGATTTTTCCTTTCTCTCTGGGTTGGTAGATTATAAGGATTTCAAAAGTGTAAGAGTTGAATGGCTAGCACAGGATACATTTTAGCATATCAGGGCCTAGTTTATATAGACCAATACATAGGTACACATATTTATACATAAATATTTATATACGTAGCTCACGTATATGTATATAAAACACTGGTTATATGGTGCATCTATATTTTCCTTAAGCAAATCAAGTGTAAGGCATTTGTTACAGACTGACCTTCTCTCATCTTTCTTTTCATACAGACTGACAGCACTCTATGAGGGTAATTTAGATAAATGTCTTTCTATGGGGTTCACTTCCAGCAAACATGATCGACAAAGAGCCACACACAACAGACAAATGGATTGCATTTTGATCAAACGCACGTTCTGTTGATGGACAAAAATTCAAGGTGGGCATCCCCCTTTTCTTCTCTTTTTTTTTTTAACCCTCATCTGGTTTAATCAACATTCCCCACAACTAAGATGTCCACAAAATACACTTCTGTGGAAATACACTTTTAGGGAGATAACCAGGGGCTCTAAGAATTAAAAATGAAAACACGAAGCAAAGGGCATTTCAACTCAAAAGTTAGCAGCCATCAAACGTGCCAGTCTAACAATTTTTAGGTGGGTCAATCAAAGCTGAATGTGACAGACTGTGAGCCTCCTTTCCTCCACTTTGTCCTGGCAAAGGGGCCTTAAAGCTAAAAAGCAAGCTGGCTCTTTAGTCAACTTTGGTCTGTTTCTTCTGTAGTGAGGGCCGACTGGAGTTACAACAGATAAGCAGATAGGCCACAAGAATCGGTTAGTAAGAAGCTTGCTTGTAACTAATTTTCCTCTTCATGCCATCCACCAGCCCCATCCATTTTTGCTTAAATGTGAGGTTTCTTTCCATGATTCTGTCTCACAGTAACTGGCATCTCAGAAGGCATGTTTGTGTACACAGACAGAGCATCCAGATGTCAGCACATTATCAGATCAAGGACTGATTTCCCTGAAACCTTTCTTAATATTTAATATTTGAGGAGAACACTGATTAGGCGAGCACTCCATATTTCCTCCCGATCTGTCACTGATTAGCGGGCATGGAGACTAATGTCACATGAAGGGAGGGCGGGGCCTTGCTGCACAGGTGGAGGGAGAAATTTGGTTTCTTCCTGAAGCTCGGTAAGTCCTGATTTGAATTTTACTCCTAGATAAGGAATTTGATGTTTCAGTCTAACTAAAACTTGACTTCCGTGTTCATGCCAGACCAGTCTCTGTTGGTATTCATGGTTCAAATGACGTCTGTCTCTCTTAAGCAAAAGAAGTTCATGTTGCTTGAGCAATTTTGCTTGGAAACAACCTCATGTATGTGTTGACCCTGTGTGATAGTCACATGAGTAATACTTCAAACATTTCTTTCCATTAATCAACATAGAGTTTTCTCCCAAAAATATTGTGTTATTTTAATTTTTTTCTATTATGCCAGGGAATGATGTAGCCTGGCTTTTTAAAAACTACTCTTTTTCGCAAAATCATCCTTCATGTAAGCACACAATTCCACCACTCATGGCACCACCACAAGAAAATTAAAACATATATCCTACAATTTCTTTGGGAGAACTCGTGGCATGTTAAAAATGTTAATTTAAAATTTTTGAAATAGCACCATACATCAAGAAAACTTGCTTTGAGAAAACAAATACATTTATCTCTTCTGGGGAAAGCGGCACTTCTGAAAGGCATTTTTTTAGGTTAATACATACATCCAAATTATCTAAAGAGAACTCTTTCTGTAAAAAAAAGTTACAAGGTTCTGACAGCAAATACACATTTATATACTAGAGCAAAGCGGGTCAGAGAGTAGGGGCTTCCACCCGTCATCCGGGCATGACTCCCAGCCTCGCCACTCACTAGCCATGTCTTCTCAGGCAGTTCAATCACCTTTTCATAACTTTCTTTCATCTTCTGTAAAATGGGGATAATAGTGTTAACTCATTGGGTTCTTGTAGGTTTAAATCAGTTTATCCATGTAAAGTGCTTTAATAACATCAGGCACATAGAAGCAGGAACAATCGGCTGTTTCTCAGGAAGTCGTATCTCATTAATAGAGGGTTAAGTTTTTTTCTTTCCTATGCATAAAGGGTTTTATGTATCTACCAAAAACTCTGGTGACTTCTGAGGTGTTCCACTTACTAAAGAAAGAAGAACCACCCAACATAAATATTCATGCATTGCTACTGTAGGTATTTTTCAAAGCGTGATTTCTGTAAGGAGTTGAGACTCCTGAAGGTTCAGACCAGGTAAAGGCCAGCCCTGCATGGCCCCACCCCCCATAAGCCTAGGACAATGCTTTGTCCATAATGACCAGTTGAGGTCTATTCAATGGAGGATGACTTGTAAACCTAGATCCCTACCCCACAGAATCAGAAAATAACTAATAAATGATGCTGATATGAGCTGTGATAAAATATGCTTTCAAAGAAACACATGCCTGAGGTTAGAAAAAGGCACCTTCCCTTACGTAGCTTCCAGTGTGAATGACTTATCTGACCTTATATGGTCTTAATTGTAGGATCACATTTAGGAAATAAATTTATGTTAATATTACCTTAGAGCACTTTGGAAATTAATGGCAAGATGGAAGGCAATGTCTCACATGTAAGACTAGTTTTTGTATTTTTAATTGCTTTACCCCCTTTTACTCCTGGCCACTACAGACTGACCACTAAAAATGTTTCCTACTTTTCCTCATGGACTGATTTGCATGATAATAAATAATTTTGAGTAGTTTGAAATTTTAAAGGGAAAAGATAGAGTATAATTGTTGGTGTTCCTTTGGTATGGCGACTGCTTGTTATGTTTTACCTCTGATACTCATCGTGGAAGAGTTTCCGCTTGCATGATTGTAATGAAGTGAGGTTGATGTTTGAACTTCCCCAGCTGTAAATGGAGAATTGCTTTACTTCATGAGAAAATGGAGTCTTTGAATGGAATTCTGGCAGGTGGAAGAGCCACCCTTTCTTAGGAGTAGGGTTACACGGCAACTTTGATGAAATCTATGAAGTATTCTTTCTGTGAAAAAGACCAAGAGAATGGGAGAGAGAGAAAATGTGAGTGAATGATTCAGTGAGCTCCAGGAGCATTTTTATCTGAGAGACGAGTGTGAAGGAGGAATAATAAGTGACTCTCTGCCTTTCTAGAAATGATTGGTATCCATTGTCTATTCTGGAAGCCATCTGATAGCCCGTGCCACTACCAATGGGCATAGAAAAGTTGACATAAAAGAAAAGGGGTCAGCTAAGTAGAGAGAAGAAGCTAGCCAAAACAAAGTGAAATGCTTCATTTCACTAAGGTTTGATTAATGGGATATTAGACACCTAAGACCGTTAAGACAAGAGCTAACTAGCCTTTAGCAAACTGTGCTGTGAATCACACTTCACACATCAAGATGTGAGGTAATGAGATTCTCAAAAAGTACTACATTTAGAAACAACCCCTTAAACTCGAACATACAATTCCCAGCCAGTTGCTGGCACATTTCCACTGGTGAAGTTGGAAAGGAAGCTCACATTTTTTTTTAGGGGTAGTTTTTGTTTGTTTGTTCCTGACCACTGATAGCATGAGCTAGCAGCTGGTGTGAGAATAAAGGAAAATATGTGTGTTGGCAGCAGACAATTTATAACATAGCGTGATTATTCTCTCAGAGTCTTAAACATAAGTACTTATGGCTTAAAAAATAGTAATTCGCATGGACAACTTTATAACAGCACATTGAGGTTATTTGCTATTGTTGTATCATGTGGGATTTAAAAAAAAAACCCTAAAAGGTTAGTGTGAATTCGTGACCAACATGATTCATAATTGATCAATCTTGAACGTTTTAAATTTTTGTTAAGGATTTCACAGCCATCATAGGCCATTTTTAGGCAGGGAGTGAGTCCTTGGTAAGCCTACATCTCCACCTAGTGGTGCCAGGGAATAGTTCATTCTTTCTTCCCCAAGGAAACCGATATTTAGTTGTACTCTGCAGCTAGCATGAAAGCCCTGGGTCGCTGTGTAGTTGAAGCACAATATTTAAGGATAACATATTAATCTCAGAATATTTTCACTTCCTTTCCATCCCTCAGCATTTTCCCTCTCCTCAACCCTAAAATCTGACTATTAGATTGCAAAATAGCTGAAAAATATTCCTCCCACTGTTTTTAATTCTTACACTGTGCTCAAAGACTTTGACCAAAAACTCATTTGGGTAGCAAGGGATCATCTTTCAAGATTCCCTCACCGCTCTCTGCTCTCTTTTCCTTATTCTTTGCTAGCTCACTACTTGGCAAGTGTCTCCATCCCTAAAGAGGCCAATCGGAAGTTTCTATATAGATGTCTCAAAGCTTGTTCTCAGTCCACTTGAAAAATTACTGATGAACTTCTCTCCCCCTTCAGGTTAATGAAGCCTGCCTCTGCATCCCCTGCCTTAGATAACTCCAAACAGAGAAGCAATACCAAAACCCATTTTCACGCCACAGCTCAGCACATTGCTTCCCATTAAGCTCTGACATTCAGGCTTAAAACTAACCACACTAATATATCTCAGCTTTATATGATTTGAATAATCAATAAACAATTAAGAATGTTTGGGTTCCTTAACACCAAAAGGGCATTTGAATCTGGTCGCAGTTAAAAGGAAATAGTTTGTTTTGCTTTTAATTTGATTTGCAAGATTACAGAGCACCTGCTTCTCAGAGATGTTATTTCAACCAATTATACAGATTCTTCTACACTTGTTCTTTCTCATCGCTGGTATCAACTGCACTGTAGTGAAATGTAAGAGCCAGGGCTTTTCGGCTGGTATATGTCTAGAAAAATTAAAGCTAACTAAGAGAGTCGCTGCTTGCTAATCCCTGTAATTAAACGCTACTTGTAGGAGGGTGTATTACACTGATTGAAGCTGTTGCCACTATATTGGACCCAAAAATGTTTAATAATCCTACCCTGCAATGTTGAATTTTTTAGTACCTATTAATTAACACCCATTAACTTATACAGAAGGCAAAAAAGAAAGAAATGTATTAATTGTCAGTTTGTTTCTTCTCTAACCTATCTTTTCGTTAAACCTGGTGTTCCGGCATGCAATTTCTTAAATTGCAGAAAAGTGCCATATGTTGAGAAATATATGGAAAGAAGGTTAGAACAATGGAGTTCTTGGAGCATTTTTAACTTTCTCCACATTTAGAGCAAAACGGTACAAAATTCTTTAGCTCAGATGTTTAACTTCATCAGTTATCATCATCTGTGTTACCCTCCTCGAAGATCACGCAGTGCCTTCTCCCTCGTAGCTGCAATGGCAGGGAAAATTGTGCATGGTTTGGTTGTTAATGCATTTTCAATTTTATGCTCTTTCAGTTTGAAAGAACTATACTTTGCCATCTTTTTGCCAGATTTCTCTGCAATTACATGGAAATAACACAACCTCACTCCATGAACGTCCTTTGAATTTTCCCATATTTAAACATAAGTGGAAAGTGACCGGAGGATGAAGCATTCAAACTAAAGGCACTCTAAGCTTGCACAGAAGGACCAGTCCAGAATCAAGGAACAAAGGCCAGACAGAGTCTGGGGGACTGTGTCACAAAGGGAGCCTGGTGTGTGTAGAACAGGTAAGGAAATGTCTTCTGGGTCTGTGGCCCCTGCACTTACTTGTAGACTTCTTTGGGTCCCCCAGCTCCCGCATGCCACACAGAGCCTGCACAAAATTCAGTCTCCTGGGCCCACCATATATATGAAGGCCTCCATAGGACAAGCCAGAACATCTAATGATGTGGAGACATACGGGCTTCCAACGGTGCCTACAAGCATGTGCACGCACATGAGCACACGCAAACATAGTACCCCTCTCATTCCATTGACTTCATGGTCAGTGACTCCCTAAATTGACATGAACCCTTTATTTTAAAATTGTCATTTCAGTAAGAGTAGTAATTGTCACTCTATAGGTTATTGATAAGCTAGACATGTGGGGGTCCTTCTGGAATCTCACCCCCACCAATGCCTCTTAATCTAAAGTAGGGGCTAAGGGAAGCATGAAAGTTCTCTAGCGAAACATCTTGTTTACCAGGGAAAAGACATACAAGTTTGCTAATTATTTTTTAGACTCTGGAGTTCATTATTTCCATGGAGAAAGTCTTTCTGATTCAGAGACTTTTGGCCCCTGTGACCACGGTCCCACCAGTTACTTACTCTGTGGCCATGAGGTATCACTGCTGCTCACAGATCCTCCAGTCTGACGAGCACTTGCTGGTTACTGTATAGACACCTTTGGTGATGCACACTCCCTGCCCGTGCTGTGCCGATGCCCAGTGCTGGCTCCAAGGATAAGCTTTCAGCACGTGCCTACGTCCTCAGTTCCTCAATGCCAAGGGAGTAATGAGTAATGAGCAAAGGGGCTCCGAGCCTTAGCCACACACCAGGAGGCCTTCGGTTCCAGTCACCTGCACAGAACCATTCCCTTCACATTTCAGGGACCATAAATTCCCCACTCTGGGCTTCCCCATGCCAGGGTCTTTCCAGCACCCCTCAAAGCAATGGCTCCTACAAATAAGAAGGCTTCAGCAAGCCAGAAAGTTTCTACTCTTTCCTCTTGCAAGGAGTGAATCCTCTTCATTTACCTAACAAACAGACTTCTTCCATACACAAAGAAAAACAAAAACCTCCCCAACAACTGGCATGATTTTTGTGCCAACTGTTATGAATCTACCCCAAAATGCATCCGTTCATTAATATAGGTGTTACTTCTGTTCATGATTACAGAACCCCCATGCTCAGACCCTTAAGCAATAGGTTGGTGTTTTCATTTTCTGTGATGAAAATAAGATCCCATCTGCAAGTCCTTCCCTGCCACATTACCTGAAAGCTGGCTTTCAATACAGATGGGTGGTTTTCTTACTCAGTGACTGGAAAATGCTGGTCCAGAAAAGACTGCAGACCTTCAAGATCCAGGACCCAGAGAGCAGGAATCCTGACATGATTCTGAACCACGGAGCAAGGAGCCGGCACCATGTTTTCCATACAGGAACACAGTGACCCCAACACACACTAGTGGTTGCTCTTCCTTATCAGGGGCTCCATTTGTGTCTGTTTTTCATTTTATTCCTCTTTTGTATAAGGAAATTTACAACGTCAATAAAGGAAAGCCTAATGGAAACCAAAAGAACCAGCTGAGTAATTAACTGATATCTTTAAAAAGAAAAACACAATTCCACGGCACGCTACAGTGTCCCCAGAAGCTGAAGCACTGCAGAAAATACCAGAAAAACAAATGAGACATTTTGTGGAACTAAAACAGACTGAATTTATTTCCAGTACTAAGGCATTCTATGAAGCAAGAAAGATACTGCATCTAAAATACTTACTGTCCAAAGTACATAAAAACTATCCACTTCACAGAATCAGGGATTTGTTCCTAATTCCCCATTGATTTGAGTATATCAGTGGTGGGGGAGAGCCTAGTTTTTTTCTAAAGTCAAGTGTCTTTCTGTAAAGACAGGCTCTAACAGGAGTGAATTTTCCGTTTTCTACCCATGAAACTACTAGAGTTCAGTGGAGTGGTTTAAAAAAATTAAACAAGATAGTCACTTCCTTTTTTTCATTCCCTAAGTAGTCCTTCAGCCCCCTACAGAATTTAAAATGTATTATGTTTAGAATTACTGGGTGGATAGAACGAGAGTCAAGCCCAAATTTTGTGATCCCTGCCTACAACAAACTGTATAAGCAAACACTTGGCTCACTTTTCTGGCCACTTTTTCTAGCTCCTCACAGAAATGCTGTTGTGCCTTTCTCAGAGGTGCCAAGTGTACTTCATAAGCAGTTCTCTAGTGATCTTTTTGAAATCCCAGTGCTTACAGCATGGACATTATTAGGCCTTGGGAAATACTATCGTCAGTCCCAAATTAAGTTTCAGAATCTACAAGTGGTCCATAGGAAGAAACCCAACACACACCTGCACATTTGGCTAAACTCTGTAGTTCTCTGTTCCTGGTTGCAGACCAGACTATACTGTGAAGAATTCAATGTATCCCATTAATGATTTGTAATTGCTTATAACAAGGAGCAATGCACACTCTTCATTTATCTATCTGCTAGTCTACATTTTGATTTAGTTAAGAGCAGCTTAATAAAGCAATCACTGCTTATCCTTCTATCTCCTGTTACTGCAATGGCTTGGGGTTGGTGTTCAGTAAGTATATGTTGAATTAATTGTCCTTAATGAAAATAAGATCTCAACAGCAGTAGCTCTTATTAACTCTTGAAATGTGCCACCTTATTTTGTCATTCCTTATGTGTATGTTTTTGTGAATGTGTGTGCTATTTTAAGATTCTATCTTGGATGGTCTTCTAAGAATTGGATAGGGTAAATTAAATGGAGTATTGGCTGAACAGAGGATAGAATGAATAAATTCCCCAGTGCAAAAATTATTTCATCACTGCTCACATATGGGTATTCCAACACGTCTAACATTATTTGAATCACTGGTACTGGAATTATAAAATCTGATTCTTTGACATAATGTTGAGGATCATGCTAAAACTTCTTCATGACAATAACTCTAAGTTTCAACTTAGGGAATCATTTTAAACACTCTCAAGTTTTAACATAATCATAAGTCCTCATGGGAGCAGAATATCTCAGAATGCACTAACCCACTCATGAATTATCCAAGCGTTCAAATAGATCCTTATATTCCTGCCCTCTCCCAAGTTGAAAATCATAATGAAATTATAATGGCTTTGAAGTTTATTTTTTGTTATTTTCTGTTACTCTTTTCATATTATTTACAGATTCCTCTCTTTACTCTGCAGGCCCCAAATTTCTCCCATTTCATATATTCTTCCCCAACACACTCACAAAGATAAAGTTATGTAGAGCAGAGCTGGACCACAGCATTGCTTCCTTTTCAACCATTTTTTCCTTTATATGATTTTTTTGCCCCAAAGTTTTCAAATTAAAATAGAGAAAAATAAGCTGTTATGCTGTACATAAGCTCTTTCTTTCTTCCTCTTATAATTATGATAAGTAGTGACTGCAAAGTGTGGCATCAGCATGGTGAGCACAGTGTGCTGGGAAAGTAAGGTCAAGGACTAGAGGCAGAGGAGTGTGGTGCTTGAGGCTTTGTGTTGCTCATCAGTTCATCTCTCAGACCCCTTGCCTTTAAAAGCAAATGAAAGTTGTACATGTATATCAGAGGAAAAATTTAAAGAGCCCCGTGAAAGTCACGAAGACCCAGTTGTGGGTTATTTTAACAGGGGCAGGAGCAGACAGAGAGAAACTGGGTGGGAAGTCAAATAGAGTCTTCCTGGAGCTGTGGTAACAGCTGAAACCAGAGCAGCAGCTCCAGCCACTGAGGACAAGAAGCAGAAGCTGAAGACAAAGCCACAAGTCTGGCCTGTGTGTTTGCAAGACTTCCTGCTGGAGAGTGAGTTGACCTTGCCTGAACCTGCACAGGAAGATGATTGGGGCACACGGTTTGATTGAGGGGAGGTCAAGGTACCTGCCCTGAGGGACCACGGGGGACCCGGAGGCCACATGTTGAAATAACTCATTGGTCCCCAGTGAACAGACAATGTGTCCTGGCTCTGGTGGACACAGGAGCTGAATGTTCACTGATTTATGGCAACCCTGAATGGTTTCCCAGGACCCCCACTGTTATAGATGGATACAGGAATAAAGCTATCAGAGTGAAACAGCCTGAATCCCATTGCGAATAGGATATCTACCCTCAAAGGAGTATACTGTGTGTATGTCTCCCATCCCTGAGTATATTTTGGGGACTGATATCCTGCAGGGCCTATGACTGCAGACCACTGCACATGAGGTCAGACTGAGGATACATGTAGTGAAGGCAGTTCTGAGGGGACATGCTAATCCAAATGATACAAATTTCCTGGAGGGCATAAAGAAATTGGAGAAACCCTCCAGGAGCTAGAGAAGGTGGGTATTATAAAGCCCACCCATTGTCCTTTCAGTTCCCCACTGTGGTCACTAAAGAAGCTGGACAGCTCCTGATGTATAACTGTAGATTACAGAGAATTGAATAAAGTCATATCCCCTCTGCATGCTGCCTTCCCCTATATTGAAGACCTGATGGATACCCTCAGTCATGAACTAGAAACATATCGTTATGTTGTGGATCTTGCTAATGCCTTCTTTTCCATTGACACAGAACACAAAAGTCAGGAACAGTTTGCCTTCACACGGGAAGCACAGCAATTGACTCACCGTCTTCCCACAGGGATACCTCCATAGTCCCACCATCTGTCACGGACTTGTAGCCCAGGACTTGGCTACATGGGAGAAACTGCCAGTGGTGGAACTGTACTGTTATGATCATGTCTGATTCTCTTTCAGATCTAGAAGGTGCAGCATCTAGACTGCTGCAACATCTACAGGAGAAAGGATGGGCTGTGAACAGTACCAAGGTTCAGGGACCTGGTTTGTCAGTCAAATTCTTGGGGGTCATCTGGTTGGGTAGACTAAAGTTATACCAGAAGCAGTCATAAATCCAGGCCTTTCTTATCCTTACAACTGTGGCATTGTTACAGGAGTTTTTGAGTCATTAAGGTTACTGGAGAGTGTTCAACTGCACTTGGCACAAATTCTGAAGCCTTTATACCATTTAATATAAAAGGGTGTCGGGTGGGACTGGGATTAGACATGGGTGTCTCCTTTTACCACTGCAAAATGGGCAGTGTGGCTCACGATCATCCAAGAGCCCTCCCCAGTAGTTGTCTGCACTGACAGCAGGGCCGTCTATAGAGGCTTGATTCTGCAGCTACCAACATGATATCATTACAGCTGGTTGGTTGGTCACTGACACCTTTGAGGGCAAGAGCTGTGGCAAGACCTATGGGCCTCTGGTCAAAGACAGCTACCATATATCATGTGACTAGACATTTGCCTTTGGCATCTCCAGAGATTGATGAAGCAGACACATTGGCCCAGGTACATTGGCTAGAAGGAAAGCCTGCCTCTGATGTGGTCCAATGGTTACATCAGCATTTATTGCACACAGGGCAAAGACAATGCAGGCTGTAGCCCATTGGTGGGGCTTGCCTTTGACCTTTGAAGAAGTCAGCAGAGCCCGGAAGGAGTGCCTTGTATGCTCTAAGAGGGACTTACACCAAGTCCCACAGCAACATGGGACATAGCTAAGTGGTCAATGCCCCTTGTGAGGCAGCAGATAGACTATGTTGGGCCTCTGCCCATATCAGAAGGATATCGGTATGCCATCACTTGTATGGACATGGCTATTGGATTATTGGTTGCTTTTCCTGCACATCGTGCAGATCAGCAAACCACTAAAAGGGGCCTAGAGCATCTCTTTGCAGCCTATGGCCGGCTGCAGGTGATTGAGAGCGATCAAGGCACCCACTTTACCAGACATGCACTACAAGAATGGGTGCAACAATAGAAATAAAATGGAAGTTTCACATACCATATAATTCTACTAGGGCAGGCATGATAGAGAGGTATAATGGTTTGTTAAATTCTGGCCTGAATTCAGACACCAAAAGTCCTCAGGGACGGGCAGTCCACTTATGGACAGTGTTATGGCATTAGAATGAGAAGCCCCAGAAGGCAGTATTGAGCCCTTTAGATGTGCTAACACACATTGCTGCCTCTCCTATACAACTGCAAGTACAAACCAAAGAAGAATTATTTAAGCCAAGGTTTGGCCACCAGAATAATATCTTGCTGCCAGCACCAACTGCACTAAACCCTGGAGATTCTGTTCAGTGGACAATGGCCTCAGACATTTTGACACATGGACCAATAATGGCTGGCCCTCCTCACATCTTGGGGACAAGGCCTGGAAGCTGGCTTCCTCTGTGTTCCTGGAGTAACAGCAGAGTGATCCCCAAAGATAATGGCAGTGTACCCTAAATGGCCAGAAGGTAAGAGCATGTGTCTTGCCAGTGGGTTTCAACCCTGGGCAAGTTCACTATGGATTCAGTGAGACCAAAGAATGACAATGGAACGTTCATGAGGTGAAAGGGTTATACCCAACTTTACTCCCACAGTGGCAGCTCAACCACTAGAATACTGTCCACTCAGAGTTAGTCTGCATGCAGGAAGCAGGTCTTTGCCTCTGGGCCTCTCTACCCCCATAGTCATCTCAGTCTCTGTCCTCGGCACTGCCACCACTACAGTCTCTGCTCTCCTGCAGCTGTGCAGCCCAGACCACTGGGAAGAGCTCTTTATATAGAGCCAATAATAATGAATTGTCCACACATGTGTAGTGAGTTAGCCAACCAGAGCCAGGTGAGAATTTAGCCACAGGAACTTTCAGTTTATCCACAGAATCTTACCAAGGGGTTTTGTTTTATCATTATAGCTAGTGACCTCCACAGGGTGAGGGGTAAAGTTATGGTTACTAGACCTGGATGGGACCACCTTCCTGCCAGTCCTATCACAGGACGACTCTCTTGAATGCATCCTACCTAATGGACAAATTTGCCAATGTTAGTGTCATTAAAACGCATGTCTTATCACCCTTAAATTTAATCTCCTCTAATGTACTTGTGGATTGGGCACACACCCTGGCAAAAACTGCTACTCACTGGGTGTGCATGGAGCGCTCCATCAGTACCACTACTGACCTCCTGTGAAAAGTGCAAATTATGAGCTGGGACTGGTTTGAATACAACTGGGATGACCACTTGGTGGCAAGCCATCTCCACAGGTGTGAGGATGACTGTTATTATATTATTATTATTATTGTTGTTGTTGTTGTTATAAGGTTCCAGCTTTCTTGCACAGGGACTATTGTAGAAGACTGATTTCTTGCATGTCATAAATTCATCTGAGTAGAACTGGTTTCAATACAGATGGAATGACCACTTGGTGGCAATTGATCTCCTCAGGCTTGAGGATTATTATAATTTTTGTTACCCGTATCATAATTGTTGTTATTATTTGTATGTTGTTGTCATCCTCTGTTGCTGTTGTGGAATCTGGTAACAATGCTCCAGCTTTCTTGCACAAGGCCCATCGTGGAAGACTGAAGGTGTGTAGATTGTACAACAAGAATCCTGGAGGGTTGGAGTGCAGGGAAAATGGAAGTTCCTATGGCCAGGATCCTCACCTGACCCGAAAATACTTGATGATATAACTGGCCTACCGTTTCCACACCCCTAGGCAATAAGCCATTATTGACTAAGTCACTATATAAAGAGCTCCCCCAGTGCTCTTGGAAGAGGTAGAGACGGAAGCAGGTTGCGGACCTGCAGACTGTTGGATACGGACTTGATTCTAGTTCTCCACCTACTGCCATGAGAATAAAGCTGAATATAAACCCTTTCATCCCAAGAATGTTCTGTTGTCATTTCTCAGTCTCACTGAATCCATAGAGAACTTGCGCAGGGCTGAAATACTGAGGCAAGACAAAGGTGAAGCAGCAAGTGCTGTTGTAAAAACTGCAGCAAGTTATCCAGAAGATCTAGCTCAGATAATTCATGAAGGTGGCTACATTAAACAACAAATTTTCAATGTAGACAAAACAACCTTCTATTGGAAGAAGATGCCATCTAGGACTTCCATAGCTAGAGAGGAGGAGTCGGTGCCTAACTTCAAATCTTCAAAGAATATGTCGACTCCCTTGTTAGAGGCTAATGCAGGTGGAAACTTTAAGTCGATGCCAGTGCTCATTTACCGTTCCGAAAACCCCAAAGCCCTTAAGAATTCTGTGAAATCTATATTTTCTGTGCTCTATAAATGGAACAACAAAGCCTGAATGACAGCGCATCTGTTTACAACGTGGTTGACTGAATACTTTAAGCCCATTGTTGAGACCTGCTGCTCAGAAAAAAAAAAAGAAAGAGGATTCCTTTCAAAATATTACTGCTCATTGGCAATTGTACCTGGTCACCCAAGAGCTCTGATGGAGATGCATGAGATTAACATTGTTTTTGTGCCTGCTAACATAACATCCATTCTGCCACCCATGGGTCAAAGCTGAATTTCAACTTTTAAATCCTATTATTTAAGAAAAAAAATTATAAGACTACAGCTTCCATAAATAATGGTTCCTCTGATGGCTCTGGGAAAAATAAATTGAAAACCTTCTAGAAACAACTCACCATTCTAGAAGCCATTAAAAACATTCATGATTCATGGGAAGAGGTCAAAATGCCAACATTAACAGGAGTATGGAAGAAACTAAATTCCAGCCCTCATGGATGACTTTGAGGGGTTCAAGACATCAGTGGAGGAAGTAACAGCAGGTATGGAAACAGCAAGGGAACTAGAATTAGAAGTGGAGCCTGAAGATGTAACTGAATTGCTGCAACCTCATGCTAAAACTTGCACAGATAAGGAATTGCTCCTTAAGGTTGAGCAGAGAACGTGGTCTCCTGATGAAGATGCTATGAAGATTGTTGAAATGACAACAAAGGATTTAGTATGTTACATAAACTTGGTTGATAAAGCACAAGAGAATTTGAGAAGATTGATTTCAATTTTGAAAGAAGTTCTACTGTGGGTAAAATGCTATCAAAGAGTATCATATATTAGAGATGTGTTCGTGAAAGGAAGAATCAATTGATGAAGGAATCTTCATTGTTTTATTTTTTTTCATTGCCACAGCCACCCAACCTTCAGCAACACCACCCTGATCAGTTAGCAGCCATCAACACTGAGGAAAGACCCTCCTCCAGCAAAATGATTACAGCTTACTGAAACCTTAGATGGTGGTTAGCATTTTTTTTTAGCAACAAAGCATTTTTAAAAATTAAGGTATATACATTTTTTTTGACATAAT
Organism: Smutsia gigantea; assembly: GCA_032199065.1. Classification (NCBI taxonomy): domain Eukaryota; kingdom Metazoa; phylum Chordata; class Mammalia; order Pholidota; family Manidae; genus Smutsia; species Smutsia gigantea. The sequence goes on from JAVSCE010016891.1 coordinate 186,014, forward strand.
ACTATTTCACCCTTAATAGACTATGGTTTAATATAAACATAACTTTTGGATGCACTGGGAAACCAAAAATTTCATGTGACTTGCTTTATGTGATATTCCCTTGAGGTAGTCTGGAACCAGACCTTAAATATCTCCAAGTTACGCCTATACTTGCTATTCAAGTGCTGCAATGATTAAATGAAATGATGCATATGAAGCACCAGGTTCAGCCTGCTGAGTTGGCAATGCCAGCCACAGAGCAGTCAGTACTTGACTAAAGACGCCTCTGTTGCCACATATTATTGAACCTCCTCTTATTCTCTTTTTCTCATTCTCTTCCACCTCCTCTCTCCCCTCCCTGCCTCTCCCTCTCCTCATGTCATTTCTTCCTCCTCTTTGTGGTTTTCCCTCTATCTCAGCTTCTGATTCAGTTCGTTAAGGGGGACATGCAAAAGTACTATACATTTATCTTACCAGTTAAAAGGACCATGACTGTGTTTGTGCAGTGACTTAAACCTGCCCCCTAACACTTTCCCCATCTAAATCCCTAAATATGAGCAGTGAAGGTCCCAAGAAATACGGAGGTAAAGCACTTAGAGCCATTGCCTGAAGACAAATGCCCCCTTCTAGAGTGTCTTGCTAGAAAGCAGCAAATGTTTTTATCCATGTTAAAACTGCATACCTATCATTACAGTGTGCCGGGCACTGTTCTAGGTACAAGATCATCTCATGCAAGATGGAACCATGAGAGCACATTACATGCCAGGCATCCTGCCACAGAGACTCCTCACAATGACTCTGTAAGCTCAGTGTCATCCCAAGAGGTAGACACTGAGAATGAGCAAGGTCAGGTTTCATGCCAACTCACCAAAGCAACTGTGGATAAAGTGAAGGTTCTTGTGGCCAGGATTCTCACCTGACCCTAGTTGGCTAGCTCACTACACACATTTAGGTAATATGTTGTTATTGACTCTATATAAAGAGGTCTGTCCAGTGCTCAGAGCAACACAGTGGCAGGGCTGCAAGGCTGCAGGAGAGCAGAGATGAGACTGGAGTGGTGGCAGCACCGAGGACAGAGACTGAGAGGCTGTGGGGGGCAGAGAGGCCCAGAGGCAGGGACCACCTTGCTGCATGCAGACTCGCTCTGAGTGGACGGGATTCTAGCGATTGACCTGCCATCATGGGAATAAAGTTGGGTATAACCCTTTCACCTCAAGAACATTCCATTGTCATTTCTTTGATCTCATTGAATCCATAGTGAACTTGTCCAGGGCTGAAACCCATTGGCAAGACAGTAACCCAAGACATAGCCGAGAGTCAAACTAGGTCTCTCTGACTGCAGACCCAGACTTCTCCAGTTATTTCTCTGGAAGAAGAAATAAACCTCTCAGGGAGAATATTCCACATAAATTTCTAGATACTGGAGTATAGGTTTCCCTTCCTAAATCAACAAATATCCAGTGATATGCTGTGAATCTGACAACCTGATTTTAACTTGGTGAAGCAACCTTTTTAGCCCATACCAACCAACTCCGCCTGAAGAAGCCGAGTGTGACTGACTGCCAATTGTCCTTGACCACAGTGGACTCCTGTGTACTTGGCATCTGTGTTGCCTCTATGCGAATATGGGAATCCTGTCCACATGGCTGGATTTCACTGTGCTTCCCTCGAACTCCTTCTCTCAAGTCGGCCGACTCCCACTACCTTCCTGCTCTTGCAGTGGCTCCCCTTTCATAAGTTTTTCCTCAGCTGTAATACTCTTAATTCTTCCCTTCCTTAATTGTGGCATGGCAACACAATGCCGAGCCATGCCGTGTGTTGCGACTGTAATCCATGAGCGCTGGGAGGTCGTGGTAACATGTCCTCACCTCTCATCAGCAACTGAAATGTGGATTCTCTCGCTATTTAGTTTTCCACAATCTTTATGAAGTGAAATGCAATAGTAGTTTCTAAGGCTTTCCCAAGCAACTGTCTTCTAATGGGAAAACTTTAACAAAAAAATATGTGTTGCATGCCATACAGCTAACCTCACTCTCATAAATATTTATATTTATGGCAGAGTCAAAACATCATTTGTAAATCGATGTACTTCTTTAGATTTCCAACAAGAAAATGTCTCACAAGCTGGACCCATTTCTACTGCTAATGGGCACAAAATGGACTCGGGGGGAAGAGAACAAAATCACTAAGTGTTCCAAGAAGAGATCATGTCAGAACTTCTCCATTAACAGCCTCTTTCCACTAAAATGGAAGGTGAAAACAAAGGGACATATGTTGGGGATGATGGTCTGAAAGGATCTCAAGCTGCTACTCTGAAGAGGCATGTAAATTGGAGAGTCTGGTTGGCACAGGACAGTGAGTGGTACTCAAAGCGTGGTCTTCATGCCAGCAGCATCAGCCTCTTCAGGGAACTTGTTAGAAATGCACATGCCTAGGCTCCACCACAGACCTGCTGAGTCATAAAACTGAATTGGGTGACGGAGACATGTTCTGCTTTAACAAGCCCTCCACGTGGTTCTGATCTTTAATTCTGAGAAACATGGTCATCTATGGCCCTGGTATTAGAAAACCGTGAGTTGGAACGCTGTCTCCAGTACCCACCTGTTGCATAATTTGACCTCTTCAAGCCCTGTATTCCTCATCTATGGCAAAGGGGATAATATTATTTATCTCATAGGGTTGTTGTAAAGATTCATTGAAAAATTCCATTTAAGTTGTTTGTAACAGTGCCTGGCACAGAATAAGTATACAATGCATGTGATTTTATATTATTACAACTGAATTAACACAGTTGAATTAAGTAATCTAGATATACACTGTAAATACATGAAGGAAAAGAAAGAGAAACAGTTTCAAACAATGTATTCACAAAACTTAAAGCAACATGCTTTGATGATTCAACCTGATGACTAAAAATAATTTTAAACTTGATAGAGTTTAAACTTAATTAACAGTAACTGTGTATTAAAATTGATTTTGTTCTTGTATCAAAATAAAGATGATCTTTTTGAGGGAGTGTCCAGGGCATCCCTGTAAATCCCTGAGCCCTTTTGTTGCAGTCCTGTTGCAGAGACGACTTCTGACCAGACGTCTACTACCTCTGTAGGATGTAATGCTCAGCACCCTGTCCTCCTCCAAGGCTTAATCTCTGTTTTCTGCTCCAAGATTTCTCAGTGAAGACCTGGGAGAGCTGCTCAGCTTTCCTCATCATGCAACTGGAAGCACAGGACAATTAACCACCACTGGTGGGAGACAGGAACCAGCAGTTAACTTCTTCTATCACTAGAAGGACAATCCTGAAACTCATTTCAAAAGACCCTAGTAAAGATGGAGTACCAACTCAGTAAGACATTCTTGAGTTTGATTTCTTTCTTTCCCTGCTGCAACCCCCACCCCTCCTGTCCTCCTGATCACTGGGCTCACATCCAAAACTCTCACAGCCTCTTTCTGGGGGCCTCGGCTAAGCCAACTCCAACCAAAAGGAGTAATGACATGAAGAATGCTCTTTTTTAAAGGTTGATCAATAATTTTGGATGTAGTACAAGGATATGTATGCTGAGATCCATGCATGGGCTTCAGATGGTTCCATAAAGCAACTGAAATTTTATCCAAATTGTATGGATATGCATTTTCTGCATAGTATCTATAACAGCAGATATTCAAAGGACTCTATGACTAAACCAAGTTAAATCTACTGTTTTATACAGGTCACAGGACAAATTGTGTTATAATACATTTGAACAACTCTTTAAATTATTTCAACATATTTAAACTTCAAAATATTAAAGATTATTTGAAATGGATGGAGTATCAACAAGTTCTTGTTTTTTGTTTGTTGGACTCATTGTCTGATTGACTGTTTCTCCAAGAGGATTTGACTCATGCATTATGATACATAATCATCAAAATCTCAAGTCCTTGTTTTGACCAACATACCCAGCTCTGGCCTCTGCTCCTTCTCTAACGTCATGTCCCTCCACCCTTATTGACGTTTGGAATAGCCTTCCATTGCTGCTATAGCAAATTACCACAAACTTATGGCCCAAGACAACATGGATTTATTCTCCTACTGTTTTGGAGGGCCAAAGTCTGAACTCCGTCACACTGCGCTAAGTCAAGGGGATGGCAGGGCTGGTTCCTTCTGGAGGCTCCAACCGGGTAATCCGTTTCCTGACCTCCTAGAGCTGCCTGCATTCCTCAGCTCACAGCCTCTTCCTTGCGTGGTTTAAACCTTTGCTTCTGTTCTTTCTTCCCCTACTGTTTATTCTGACCCTCCTTCCTCTTTCACAAAGACCCTTGAAAATTGCACTGGGCTCCTCTGCGCAGTCTAGGACAATCTCCTCATCTCAGTATCCTTAACGCAATCCCACCTTCAGAGTCCCTTTCACTGTGTGACCTAACATATTCATAGGTTCTGGGGATGAGGCCATGAATATCTTTATGGGTGTTATTCAGCTACAAGTGTGCTCTTGGAATTCACAGAGAACACTCCAACCTTGGGAGACTGGATTTGCTGTTCTTGCTCCCAGATCTGGTCTTGCCCAGTCACCCTCTCCTCATGTAGGTGTCTGCTTGAACATATCCTCCTCAGAGAAACCACCCCCACTGATCCCTATCCGGAGTCCAATCCCCCATCATGCATTATGCCCTTATTCTCCTTTAGTTTGTTTCCAAAATATTTGTTTTAAGTGTTATATCACATATCCATTTGTTTGTTTTTAAAAAGCTTGTGGATCCAGCAGGAAAGATAGGTAGTTTTAAAAATGGCATGGTAATGTGGCAAAAAATATAGGAAAAGGTTCTAGCTAAAGTTGACTTAAGGAAGTGGAAGCATTCTGGGGGAGGCAAAAGAGGCTTCACAAGATTTTCTTTGACAAAACTCATGCTGGTTAGGATGGAGGAGAAAGAGAGACTTAAAATCTTCAGTCAGGGTGCCTGTGAACACAGCTGGAATGTTAACGTAGACTTGGTCATGGAAGCTTCCCACATGCTTACATCAGCATCTGTGGCACTGAAGGCCCCTGTCAGGTGGGCAGTCTGGGCTGAATGTGTCTGCCCACTCCCAGAAGCCCTCAGTCCAGCCGCAGATCTGGCTGCAGAAGGCAGACAGCCTGCACTGGACCCAACAGCACTTGCTTTCCTTTCCGCATACACTAGTGCATATTAGCCTCACAGAGCGGTGCTTATAAACTTAGATGCTTTTTTGAAATTAAGGCAATACCAGAGACAGAAAGTCTCTCTTAGAAGAACTGTTTATGTCAGCAGACTATGGAGGATCTTTCTGGAATCCATACCTGAGGCTTGAGATGTAACCCAAATACAGCCACTGGCAAGTCCATCTACCACTTCTAGTGGGTAGTTTTTGCATCCGCAAGTGTGAGTCTTTATAATGTACCCCCGACTACTGTGCCACTAAGAGAGGCTAATGCAGGTGGAAACTTTAAGTTGATGCCAACGCTCATTTAACATTCTGAAAACCTTAAAGCCCTTAAGAATTCTGTGAAATCTATTTTGCCTGTGCTCCATAAATGGAACAATAAAGCCTGGATGACAGCACGTCTGTTTACAACATGGTTTACTGAATACTTTAAGGCCCATTGTTGAGACTTACTGCTCAGAAAAAAAAAAATGAAAGATTCCTTTCAAAATATTACTGCTCATTGACAATTGTACTTGGTCACCCAAGAGCTCTGATGGAGATATATGAGATTAACATTGTTTTTGTGCTGTTGGGCCTGATCCAGTCTGTAGGAAAAAGGCAAACTATTTAGAAATAGGCACTAGAAAAAATAAAATTCCATGGCAGCCAGTTAAGACTGCAAAAATAAAGCCTACTAGAGAAGTGCATGTCCTTGGAATCTGACTTTCAGGCTTCTAACACTGGCTGCACTGGTAGCTATCAGCCCACTACTCAGCCATGACTCAGTTGCTTCCTCTCTTAAGATGTGGATAATGAAACCATTTGCTTTGTGTAAATGATCTTTAAATCTCAAATACCTGGCATATAATATCTATTCAATAAACAATAGCTATTTATATCATTTGTTTTTAGTTAGAAGTACTCACAGGTTAATCTTGGGACTGGTATTCACTCTTTGACATGGAGGTAATCACATAACCTCTGTTCTCTCTGTTATTTTTCTCTTCAGTTTCGCAAATGGAGATGAATGGCAATGCAGACTAGTCCTTCTCCTTGGAGAGTAGAGAAGTGATGTGGACTGAAGAGGTACCCTCCCCCCAAAGCTTTTTATTTACCGCCCCCCTTCACCCTTCAGGTCATGTAAGAACATCTCCAAGGCAAAGATGGAGGGGTTCATAGCAGTGATTCATCATGTCCTGTGGGACCAACTATAATCTAGTTTTCTCAAGTATTTTTCCCAGTAATGTAGCACTTGCATAAGAAATTGTGCATGGTAACCTCTAAAATACAAGAATTATCATCTAGACCTTGATATGTTCTGGCTGAGTGTTGCTTATATTATGGAGTGTCTCTGTTCTTCAAAGTAAGTTTTATTAACTACTGGGGATTTATTTGGAGTCAGATACAATCTTTGGGAGTCAATTCCAGGTGCAGGTGCAATATTGCATGGTGGGAAGCCACAAGTCTGCCTTTTGGGATATAAAGGGAAAGTATTAATGTATGGAAAGGAGTTAGTTAGTATTGGAAAGAGTGATACCAGTTGTACCTTAGTCTGTTTGGGCTGCTATAACAAAATACCATAGACTGAGTGAATTGTAATTAATAGAAACATATTTCTCCTAATTCTAGAGGCTGGGAAGTCCCAGATCATCAAGGCACCAAAGGATTCAGTGTCTGTGAGAAACTTGTTTCCCAGTTCAAAGAAAGCCCTCCTTTCTCTGTGACCCTTTATATGGGTACCTGTACTGTTCATGAAGGCTCTGCCCTTACGACCTATCATTTCCCAAAGGCCCAGCTTCCAAATACCATCAAAATGGGGGGGGTGGTAGAATCTCAGACTATGAATTTGGAGAGACACAAACATTCAGTCTATAGCCAATTGTATATAACAGAACCCCATGCATTCCCCTTTATAGTTTGTTAACTGAAAGGAGTAAATGATCATCCATCATATTTATCAAAAAAAAAAAGTATCAGATCATCATACCCATCAGATTATAACCAAAGTTTGATGAGGTAAGAAGACGGCTCTTAGGTAAATCAAACTCATCAGCCTTCAAACGTGCCTTTGCAACCATAGACAGCGAAGGACTTACTGGGGAAGGAAAATGTCAAATCACCACAAATAGGCCATTCTAGCCGTAAAATTGAAATGCATCTCCCCATTTTAGGTAATTTCATTCTGACAGTAGAGAATTCTGAAACATTCCCATATTTATTTTTCTGGGAGACACAACATTTGGTCTAACACACAACCTCAACTATGTAATTACAGCATAAAAAATGAACTGGCACACTGTGTGCCTTCTCGCAACAAGCTTGATATCCCTCTTATGTGAAAGGGAGCGACTGTGAGGTGTTATTTAACAATGGGATCACAGTAGTTTCCGCGATCAATCCAGCTGTATACTGGATGAGCTGTTCTTTGAGATGGGCAGTCACTAATGCTCCTTTATCTACCTACACCAATTGGATTTCCAGATTTCTGTTACTTCAGGATTAGTGAAAGATCCTGCCTCAATAAATAATCACTTTTTTTTAAGTTTCCCCATTGAATTAGATGATATCTTCTTGATATGACAAGTACCATTACCCACAGAGATGAAATGAGGCTGTGGTGGTATTTTTATTCTTATCCATTATTTATACAGCGCATGGGTGCAGATGCAACTCTGTAGTGGATGTGCCCATGCAACAGAACAAAGCAAGAATTTTCCTTTGGGGATTACAATATACATGCACACAAGGACGCACAAGACAATGAACACCGATAAAACACGATCCAATGCTAGCAATGTGGAGAAGTAAGTGATTATGGTAACTGAAATGCTTTGCAGAACATATGGTTTCTGAGAAGGTCATGATAAAGGAAGGTGAGTAGGTTTGCTTTACATTAATAAGAAACTGCTGTTCTGCGGAGAGGAAAATGTGGTAATGGGGAGGAAACTTTGGCCCCTCCACAACATGGGTAAGTCTCTCCTGCTTCGCTATTACCCATATTTCATAATTAGAAAGAAAGCACTTGGCCACTAGATATATTTCTTCTAAATAAAAGAGAAAAGGAACAAATAATGGCTAGGAAGAGAGGTGGTAGGATGTGATGATATGTAGTCTGAACTTTGAGATTCGACAAATGGGGGCTCAAATTTTGGCATCTGGACATCCTTGGGCAAATTTCAGTTTGCTGGTTTTCAGATCATTACAGGTCCATAAGTCCTTGTAGCCCTTGTAGGAATTCAGAATAATTCAAAATTTATACAGGTAACATGATAATGTACACTGCATATTGCTCACCACCCTGGTAAGGTCTGGGTAATAAAACATAGACATAATTTTATAGCAAGACACTCAAAGCAAGTGGAATAAACAAAGGACTATAAGTGACCTCCTGTCAGTTCAGTCCATGTTTTTCTGCCAAAGGAATTTGTGTTATATTTTTGTGGATTGGGTGTCATGTCACATCTTTCTGTGAGGTCATAACATGAATATACAACAACCGAGTCATTGAGCTCCAATAGCAGACTCAGAGCAAACACTTTCTAAATTACCTTTCTTAATGTTGTCCTTTCATCTGGTCCTCCACTGAGTCAAGCTGATCTTACCCATCACCCCCTCCTTTCATCTATGGTACCAGAACTCCAGTCCATGTAACCAACTTTCCTCATGGTCATCCCATAATAGTTGTTGAGCTAATCTATCCCCTAATCAAGAGGAGCTGTACCCCCACAAACTGTTTTCTAATTGCAAGTCAGATTCCTCCCAACCCAGGCAGAAATCCCTTAATGGTGCCCCATCATCCCCAGGCCAGTGGAACCAGCCCTCAACCAGGGCTACGAGCCCAGACTCTGATCTGGCATTTTCCCCTCCCCCACCATGTCGCTTTCATTTCCAAAACTCATTATCCTGTCTAAGGCTTGCTATTCTGTCTGCCCAGAATGTTCTTCCTCTCCTTTTCTACCAGTTCCCATCCTCTCATTCTCTGGATTTGAGCTTAAAGGTTAGTCTGTGCTACCCACACCTGGTCATGGTGTCACTTGCTCCACCAGAACCCATTATTTTCCTTCTAAGAGTCCATCCAAGGTGGTAACTGTGTATATTTCTGTGATTATGACCACCCAATCCCTCAGTGGAATATGGGCTCCAGGAAGTCGGGGGCTGTACCTGTTTTGCTCACTCTTGGATTGCAGGGCCCAGCACATTGCTTGGCACATAGTATTATTACTCCATATATATTTATTACATTGAAGAAAGACTGAACAAATGTCTAAAGTACCTACTATCAGCCAAACATGAAACTAGATACTCTCTCACTCCTTTGTTTATCACAGCATTATTTACAATAGCCTAAGCAACCTGAGTGTCCACCAATAGATGAGTGGATAAAGAAGATGTGTTACATATATATAATGGAATATTACTCAGCCATAAAAAAGAATGAACCCTTGCCATTTGCAATAACATGGACGGAGTTAGAGGGTATTATGCTGCATGAAATTAATCAGACAGAGAAATATGAAAGAAAAATACCATATGATTTTACTTACATGTGGAATCTAAAAGCAAAACAAATGAACAAACAAATAACACAGAGAACAGACTAGTGGTTGCCATGGAGGAGGGGTATGGAGGGATGGGTGAAATAGGTGAAGGGGAAAAAGAGGCAAAAACTTGAAATTACAAAATAAATAAGTCTTGGGAATGTAAGTACAGCATACGAAATATAGCCAATAACATTGTGAGGTCTTTTTATGGTGACAAATGATAGCTAGACTTAATGCAGTATTTAGTAATATATATGATTGTCAAATAACTAGATTGTACACCTGAAACCAGTATAATATTGTATATCAACTAACTTCAATTAAATAAACAAATTAATTAATAAAAGCTTTTTTTGAAAATCTTTTATCAACCTGTTGGGTACGTGCTGCTATCACTATTTTGTAGGTGGAAAACCAAGTCTGAGAAAAGTCAAATAACTTCCACAACATCACAGGGCAAGTAAAGTGTGAATTCAGGACTGGGGCAAAAGTCTGTGTGGAACCCAGACCCTTGTGCCTTCCCCTCCACCACTGCCAAGAAGCTGATGCAAGGGGGCAGAGGGGGAGTGGGAAATGTACCTCTGTAGATTCAGTCCAAGATGAATCTGGGGCAGAATGTTATCAAGTTGAAGTGAAGAGGTGATTCAAGACTCTGGGGAAAAATAATGGATACATTTACTTATCATTAAAGTGCTCCAGGTCCAGGTAACAGCAAACAAGTAGAATTCTGGTTGGCATCCTGAGCCCAAGGCCAGTGGTGTCATCTGCTCTCTAGATGGGATAGGCAGAGCTGCAGGCAAACAGAAACACAGAGTGGCCTCACTTTCTAGTAGAAGAGAAGATATGTTTTTTTTGTGGGAGCACCTGTCCTGTCACCCCACAATACCTTCCCCATGGTGCACAAAGTCTACAATTGCTTGATGACACACATGGCACCTCTATAGTAAGCTCTCTTTTAATCTTAAAACAAGTTTGAAAAGTTTGTCTTTTAGCCTGCTCTAGTGAGATGTTGTGTTAAGTTCTTTATTTATGAGAGTTCCGTCAGTATTTCTATTTCATACTAAGATAACAGTTGATGATAGTCATTTAACCTCCATTACATGCATTGTAATAATTATCATTCCTTACTGAAACTGTAAATGTCATACCTTTACTCTGTGCCTATAAAGATAGATTAAAAAGTTAGAAATGTATAGTAGACCTATATATCAAACTTTCAAAAAACATTTGTTTTTTAATGATCCCAATTATTGAAAAAATTCACTATGTGAACAAAATATGCATATTTTTTATCTTTAAGGAAATAGGAATCAATAATATATTACCTCTTCCACTATGTATATATAATCATTGAATGACATTCTAAAATGTAGCTACTTTAAAAGACTTATACACTAAGAATCTCACATCTTAGGATAAATAAGTCAGGTGGTTATCATTTGTCCAAAGATATGAACACAACAGAAGATATGAAAATAGAGAAATGTTGGGATACTGAAATGATTAAAAAGATGGATCTGAATTTAGCACAAATGAAAACTTGGGATACTGAAATGATTAAAAAGATGGATCTGAATTTAGCACAAGTGTCCTGGAAAAAAACTTTTTTAATTTAATAGTGAATATGCCACAGGCTTTACTCCTGAGCAATTTGCTGTTTTGGTCCTGGCTCCAAGACCAGTTGCCCTGCATCTCAGAGCCGCAGCTTCATCCACTGTACAATAAGGATAACAGGGCAATTTTCAGAATTAAATGAGAGCCACCCCACATCCAGATACCAACTAAAGTGATGGGATCATTCCTTCAAAGAATTGTCCATAACTTTCTATAGTAAGCAATTGAAGAACTTTCCTAATGAAATAAATTATAATCATTTCATAAACTTAGATTTCTCCCAAGATATTGTGTGACAGACAGGGAATGCAAAGGTCAGTTGGCCATGACCTTTCCCATCAGGCCTTTGCAGGAATAACCCCTTTTCCCATCACTTATTCTCACAGTTACATTACAAGGGGTGTCTTATTATTTATTGGCCTCATTTTCTGGCCCCAAGTGATCCGTACAAGGGTGGGCAATTAAGTTATATTGGGTCAATGAGGACTTTTCCCAGAATTTGTGGATATAGAACCGCAGAAAGCATAATTGAGATATCTCCCCCAGGGGATGAAATAATAAAATGTAAAACCGAGGATCTGAAGAGGCCCAAGATCCAGCCACCTGGGTGCTTTTGTAGTGAGGCTGTGGCACAGACAAAAGCTATGATGGGCCAAGTGCCTGTCACCTGCAGCCACAGGGGCTCTAAAGGTCTCCAGCAAACTGTGGTCCCTGGAGCATCATTCGTGGTGAATGCTGAGTGAATTAAGACTATTGTTAAAATTTCAGGACGTAAAGACATTTGTATCCCAAAGTACAATTCATGTAATGGTCACATGATGTTTGTATGAATCAAAGGAAGCTCCCAAGAGATTAAAACACTTATTTTTGAGAAATAACAGAAAAGATCGTTAAGATAATATTCTAGGTGACAAATGAACACCAGATAACAGATTAAATGTTATTAAATTCTTCTTGTCTAAAAACTAAATTGGTTGATTTTATAGGTGAGCCAAAAGAACATTTATTCTTTATTTCCCTTCCCTATCTTAATTATTAGCAATCTTTTTTTTCCAAAATAAAAACTTTATGTCCACTAAGCCATAGCTAAAGCTAGGCAAGTAGGAAGATATTAAGTCGTACATAATGGTAAGTGCAGTGAGCCTGGTAGCATGTTCTCTAATGCTATTTAGTTTAGAAATAAAGTAGGGTCTATTTATAGGAGTAAATACAATGAAATAATTCTGAGTTATGTATCCAGAATTAAAAGCAAAGCACATAGGTTAATTATATCAATATATAGCTCCCAATGAAAGGAAGTATACTTATTAAAATGGAACACCAGGGAGTTTGTGTGGTGTAAAAGATTCTATATCTATATCGTTAGTTGCTGAAATCCATTATACTCTTCAACTATAATAAGTATAACAATAGTAAATGGTACTTAAATAACACTTTCCAAAGGTAACATCACAGTATTTTGCTTTTATATGGGCATTTACAGTTAGAGCTCTTCCCCACATGCTATCTCATGGGAAACTTACAAATAGGCTGGACAAGGGTATTCCTATGCCTACCATTCAGAAAGATCAGGTGCTTAAGGTCATGCTTTTGTAAATCCAGGGACTGGCCCCATACTTGTGTCTTGGTAGTTTCCACATTCTATTTGGGAAATGAGTGACCCATATAGTATGTTTTTCCATCTGGGACACAATGTGCCTATTTGCAGATAGGATTAATTAATCAACTGCAGGTAATTGAAGACACTCTCTTAAAATTTGATGCCTCTTTTACATTCATCAAAATCAAAATTAGTTATAGTAATAGTAATTATTTTGAGTACATTTTTCATTTATATTGTAATTTGCAATTTACAATGTCACTAGAACCTCACAGCTTTGTCATCAGACAGAAAAGACAGACATTATATTCCAATTTTAGCATAAAGAAAAATAATCCATGACCAGAGAGGCTCTCTAGATCACCCAAATTTCCTAAGCTAGGAACGCCAGAGGGAAATTACCAACTAGGCCTTCTGATACAAACCCAACACTGTGTATAATGGAAGCCTCACTCTGACCAGCTCTGAGACCTGGCTTTCATTACCTTTCATTTCTCTGAGCTTTAGTTTCCTCGTTTTAAACATTGGAAAGATCATCTCCACTTAATAGGTTTAATTTTGATTTATCAGTGAGATAACGTATGTAAAGTCCTTATCCCGGGGCCCCACATATAATAAAAATTCCTTAAGTAGTAGCCATAAAAATGAAGTGCCTTTCTTTATACACACGTTGCTTTAAGATACAAAGAAACCTAGAGAATCAAAGGAACTTACACCTGAATTCTTATCTGGATCTGGTTTTCCCCCCAAGCCCTGGTCTGCTTCTAGTTCATGAGTCGGGTGGTGACACCTCCATCCTCAGCAGGGACTGTACCTCAGAAACTTCAACGTCACCCTTGTCTTCCTCCCACCCTCCTCTTGTCCCAACAACTTTTACAACATGGAACTAAGCAGAGACCAGTCAGATGTGAACCAGCAAAGACCAGCTGTTCAGAGCTTGCAATAGCAAGGGCACCAGCCACCATCACTCAGTTTTGGGAAGACTCAAAGGCAGGCAGAGGAGTGGGGAGGCTTTCTCATGAAAGAAGGGAAGGTTTCCCATATTCCATACTTGCCCCAATTGGGGGCTGTGGGTGTGGGGCGTCTTGAGGCAGGCTAGCTAGAAGCAGGGTATCCTACGTGATTGGTTAAGGGAGCGCACTGGGCTGTCCCCAGTTGGTCCCAGGTTGGAAGTGAGGACAAACTTAGGGGGGGTTGTCCATTATTAATAAGGACCTGACCATTTGGGGCTGGTCGTCACTGGGGCTGTTGTTTGGTTTCTTGACTTGCTGGAGATTGTGGTCTGACTTGCTGCAGGCTAGCTAAGCAGGCTGGCCTCTGGACCAGCTTCTGTAGAATATGGGTTGGTTTCCTGGACTAGTTGTTGCAAAGTATGAGTCAGAGTTCTATTTTTATATGTGGTCTGGCCATTGTCCATTTGTATATTGAGTCTCTTGACAGAGTTCCAAGAATTCTTCCTCCACAGGATTTCTGTCATGGGCTTTCATCCATTTCCCATTCCCTCACCAGCCTGCCCCAATACACACTTTCAGCTCACATGCCTTTAGAATTATCTCAGACCACTGGATACCACACCCTTGTTTACAACCTTGTTTACTTTCTTACCTAAAATCAAAGTCCTGATTCTATAGTATCCCTTACAATGGTGTAGAGAAAATGGAAGTTCATGGCCAGGATGCTCACCTACCCCTGGTCTGCTTGCCCACTGAGCACATGTGATGCTTGCAGGCACAGGCTTGCACATGTGTGGGCAGCGAGCTATTATTGACTCTATAGAAAGAGCTCCACCTGGTGCTGAGGGGCTTCAGGGCTTCGAGGCAGCAGAGACTGGCTGCATGCAGACTTGCCCTGAGGTGGACAGGATTCTAGTGCTTGACCTGCCACAACAAGAATAAAGCTGGGTATAAACCCTTTTACCCCTACGACATGCCATTGTCATTTTTTTGGTCTCATCAAATCCAAAGTGACGTTGTGCAGGGCTGAAATCCTCAGTGGAGACAAATGGCATCTTACAAGCCAAGTCTAGAGGTGTTTAGCAAAATGCTGTAGCTCTGGAGTGGGACAGTAGATCCTGGCCGACACCATTTAGAGCAAGCACTACACCTCTCTAGGCACCAGCTCCCACATCCATGCATGAGGAAAGAGTGGAACCAAGCTCATGATCATAGGGTTATGCACAGGTAGAGGGCTTGTCCCTCTTCCTGGGCCCTTAGCCTTCCCTCTTATCTCTACTAGTCAGTGTCTGAGCACCCCCTATGGCTCTATTTCCTCCTCCTTTTTCATTGCATATCATCCATCTTAATTCCAAAGATTTCAGCAAATAATAAAACTTCAATAACTACTTGTAGAATTAATCTCCTCCTGGACATCAGCTTTGTTCTTATGTTTAGTTCAAGTCAAATCCAATAGATATAATCGTTTGAAAAAGCATTAAACTCATCTCCAGATTTGTGGAAGTAGGCCATTCACACATGTGGAGGGCGGCATGGCTACTCACAGAGATAACAAAACAGTTACCATCATTTAAAGAAAAATACCCTTTTATGACCAGGAAGGTTTTTGAAAAGATGAAGATGAGCCCTGTGGAAGCCATAGGAGCCTCTGCTTGGAGGGTGTGTAGTGCAATCCGTGCGCTTTTTCCCGGTGGGCTCCGCAGACACCGCCTCCTGTGTGAGAGGACAGACTGCAGGCAGCCCCAGGCATGGCATGAACCAACACACGGCAGCGCTTTGAAGGCATCTGATGTTTAGGAAATTCACTTTGACCTTTGGCTTTCTCTTTTTCAGAAATAGGGTCAACCCCCACAACCCCCGCACCCCCTTGCCAGCACACACCTGTGGCAGCAGATGGGAGACGGTATTTCCAATGTGTGGCATTGTGCTCCCTATTGCTTTGGGTTTGTTTGCGCAGGAGGAGGTAAAGACGCTGAGAAGAAAATTGGGAGAAGATAATGAAGGGAGGAGAACCCAAGGTCATTGTTTAATGTTGACACCGGAGACATTTTAATTCTAAAGAAGTATGCCTTCTCCGTTGTGTGAACAGCTCTTCCCTGGGAAAGGAATTTGGATATAACTTGTTTGGGCTTAAAAGGCAGACAGGACAGATGCTCCAAAGCCAGAGAGGCTGTGGGCCTCTGCATCTCACTGGCTCTCCTTCCAAGGCCCAGGGCCTGGCACAGGGCCGGGAGGCTGCTGATGGCCCCCCACCTCTGCCTCTCTGACCTGCTGAGTGAGCCTGAGCGGCAAGGGCCCTCCAAGTTTCGCGGCTGGCAAGCTCGGAGCCTTCTTTAATAGAGTATGTCCTCCTAAAAAGATGTTTAACCTGCATGGGAGATGCCCTATTGTTTTGACCTTCATGACAATTGGGTGTAAAACTTTGAGTAAACACCTTCCTGACACCTATTACAGGGACTCGGTGGGAGGCACAGCTATTAATCAGAACAGCGGTGGGTGGCGAGGGACTGCTGATGAATCCCTGGAAAGATGACTTGGCCCCCTGCCGTTCTTTCTCTTTTTCTTCAAATTAAAATCCAAGGATATCTAGAAGGAAAGAAACTCCATTTGGTTCCTCTTTCCCTCCCAGAAGTAGGAGCCATTTCAACCTGCATGTGTTAGGAGGAGACGGGTGTGGGATGCTGCTGGTGTCTGAGTTTTCACTTCTCAGCTGGAGATGAAGAAACAGAGCCCACTGATGGAAGGGTCTCTCCCAAGGGACTCTAGGAGCAGATATAGCTGAGATCCTGGTGAGAGGGCTGGGTCAGAACTTTGCCCAGGATACCTGCTTGCTTATACACAGATTCTGGCCAGGAGGGAGGTGGGTGACACACCTCACGGGGACCCCCTGGGAGAGCCCCAGAGGAGCAGTGTGTGGATCTGAAGCTGCAGAGGAGCGATGGCTGTCCTGCAGTGCTGGAGGACCTTTTCCCACTTGGCCCTAACCTGGGGCCCGCAGAGAATCGAGGAGAGGAAGGGCCCTGGGCTCAGATTGCGAGCCGGTGTGCACATCATGACTCTGCCACTTGAGGGCGCTGGCTTCCCCCGTGAGTCCCCTGTCCTCATCTGCTACATGGGTTTAATAACACTAATAACCAGCAATTAGAATTTCTGTGAGGATCAACGTTGGGTGTTATTATGTCTGAATCTGGAACTTGGACAACCAGGTGACAAGACATTCCTTGTTCTGGGTCATTTCTGAGGCAGAGATAATTGGGCCTATCTTGAAGGACCTGTGTGCTCTGGGTTAACAACTTGAAAGAAAATAAAATTTGAAACAACTACTGGGGATGAAAATAGTCCTTTCACTCTTTCACAGGGAAGGGAAAAACATGAATGCCTGTGTTTTTGAAGTGGAGAAATGAGTGTTACCAAGGATGGAGTCAGCTTCGGCATGCAGTGCAGAAGGGGAAGTTGAGGTCTGGTGGGTGAGCAAGCAGTTGCCATTCAGACACATTCCCTGGAAGGCCCTGGGAAGAGTGGGCACTCCTGGACATGCCTCTGACCTTCTCAGAACATGACTTCTAAACCCCTAAGATGAAGCTTTCAAAGCTAAACTCCAATACTGATTGAATTACAGGAGAAATCACACAGGAGCAATTAGCTAACTCAAATTTGTGTCTTCACTGGTATTGGGTGTTCTCGGTTGCCACCATGCTGCATGCCACAGTTTAACTGCGTGAACAGCCATGGGGCAACCAGTCCTTGGCTGTGACAGATGCCCCATTCGGCTAGTTGCTGCTACCAGAAAGCTGCTGGTCATTGTAAACGATCCCATGCAACATGCCTTCCTGTCCACGACTTGATTGTTTCTTTCTGTGAGCATCTGCCCATGCCATGGCCCTTCGGGTTCAGTGAAAAATGAATTCATTTAGTCTCATCTAGTTTCTGTTTTCTTTTGTTTCAAATCACATACCAATTTTCCCTTGAGTGTGAGATAAATACTTATCCAGATTATCTATGATGATTCATTGTATGTTTTTTTATTGAGAATAAATGCAAACTGCCAGCAAATCAGATACATAAAGGTCCATCAGCAAATCTGCTGAGGAACTAGTCTGTTTATTAAGTAGGTAATGGTAATCCTCCTTGTGCACAGTTTCGGTTACCCATGGTCAACCACAGTCCGCAGGTGGATGATCCTCCGTCTGACGTATGGTCAGAAGGTCAGGAGCAGTATAACTGACATCACAATGCCTGCATCCTTCACCACGCATCATCTCAGCACATAGGGATATAGCGTCTCACATCATCACAAGAAGAAGGGCGATTATAGCACAATAAGCTATTTAGAGAAAGAGAGAGATAGAGACCTTATTCACATTACTTTTATTGCAGTATATTGTCATAATTGTTTTATTATTAGTTATTGTGGTTATCTCTTACTGTGCCTAATGTATAAATTAAATTTTATCATAGGTATGTATGTATAGCGAAAAGCATAGTATGTGTAAGTTTCAGTATGATCCACAATTTCAGACACCTACTGGGAATCTTGGAACATATCCCCATGGATAAGGGGGTCTACTGTATATCTATATCTATATCTATGTATATGTATGTATACACACACACACACACACACACACACACACACACATACAGGCAGCCTTGGCCCTCTGCTTCCAGGAAATTCCTTTTGACTTAAAAAGCTAAAGCTTTATTGTTAATTCACTGTAGCTTTTCATTGTCTTTGCTATCTTGGAATTAGTAAACCCCCCTTTAAAATAAATATCATTAGCAAAATCACTATTATTCTTCCAAATATGTGCATGAATTTAAGCACATGTCCCTGCTCGGAAGCAAAGCTGGAGTAGATCCACCAGCTTATCTCTCAGTAGACATTCTCAGGCCTCTCTTCCTTTCTAAGTCCCTCCAGAGAGGCTGAAAGCCAAAAAATCACTTTCACAGCATCATGATAGGGGCCCTCTGACCCAGCTCTAGCCAGGAAGGTGAGAGGGGACTATCAGCTGCAAGCATTGTAAGAAAAATTTCCCTCTTTGATGAAGTGAGACCAGAACAATGGAGAGCAGCTCTCACCCACGAGTCAGCATCGTGCCCCTTATCACCTTTGGGACAAGGATGTGGCGCCCATAGTTGTGGCCTCTATCTTCTCATAATGAGGAAGGAAGTTTCCAGAAGAAAAACCATTACCATGCTCTGAATTAGCCCCAGCAGCTGCATGGGAACACTCTTGGGCCTACACAGTGCTGGAATGCCCAATCCAGGACTTCTTACTAAGTAAATAATAAATGAACTTTCTAGATTGTTTTTAATATTTATTTTTATTTATGAACGACTCTTTAAAAAAATCCTTGTTGGTTGGATTTACTAATACTCATAGCCAAAAGCATTTAATTAATACCCTGGCCTTCTTTTGTGCTTTAATTTAAAAATCAAAGCTTGAAAACCTCAAATAATGTTTTCTATCAATCCTTATGTATTGTCTATATGCGATTGTCCATTATGACATCTATTTACGAAAAACGTGTTTACATTTAATTCTATTAATGCAAAATTATTGCATTTACATTTCATTCTATGTAAATTAGAATGAGCACAATTCGTTTGTGTCTGTCTTCAAGGGTTAACTTAAAACATTCATCCCTTTGACTCACCGGGGGGAGCCAGTTTCACAAAGAATGGGTAGCCATATTTAAAGTGGGAAGCCGTAGAGAAGAATCAAATGCTATGGCAATGTAAGTGCGGAAGAGAAAGAGCCTCTGGACTAGAAAAGAGGGGCACAAATTAACATGCTAACAATATAAAATACCATCTTAGAAATTAGCCTCCCTATGATAAAAATTCAAAGGACAGCGTCATTATGATCTGGGCAGAAAAAGAACACAGTAAATCTGGCAACGGTGGAATAAGGAGACCCTAAGAGGGATAGGACTCCAGAGCTGGAACCCTGCTCAGCACACTGGAAGCCTCAGGATTGCAACGGCCTGACTGTGAGAAAGTCTCCAAGTAAGCAAATAAGGGACGAAAGCAGTGAAATGCTACCCTGAGGGCAGATTGGAATCCCACTGAAATACCACTTTTGGGAAAATCTAGTGTACAAAGATGTGATCTCTTTTCTCCCAGCCTCAGTGCATGCTCAACATGAATAAGAAGAATAAGAGGCTTCTCTTCCCCTCTTAACAGCAGATAGACAGCGGGTAAACGCAAATGAGAGCAATGAGCCCGTTTGGAGCCTGGCTAGTTCCTTCTTTCCTTGTCTTTCCTTGATGACAGCTCTGTTTCTGGTTCTTTTTCAGATGAAAGGTGCTAGGAAAGTTGTGAAGATTATTATTCTCTGGGAAACTTTTAAGAATTTGGCACTTTCCTTCTCCGCCTTTGCCCGGCTGGCTGACCTGTGGCATCTCTCCACTGGTCTGTTTATAATTAGGGTCCCCATGAAATGCAGGCAGCCTGCTCTCCAGCCAGGTGTGCACGTCGACACATGCTGTGCTCATCTGTGCGATGAATATTCACGGATGCTGAAAAACCTAACTGTTCTCATCTCTACTCATCCTCTCTCCTATGCCTATCATTTAACTCATGCTCACCATCCTCTTCCACACACTTTTCTGATTATACAACTGAGCCACCAAGAAACATTCTGGTGATCAATCTGATGCTGAAGTCACTGACACATAATTAACTGTAGTGTAAAAGGCTGTAAACTAAAGTCCATTTTCCACTTCTTTCTCTGGGGGTGTTGACCTCATGAGCTATGTTACAACCATTGGTAACTCTCCATTTGAAAAAGGTTAAAGAAAATAAGTAGTTCTCCCCCATGATGCACTCTGATGAGAAATAAAAGCTGGAGATTACACAACAGGACTCCACAGTTCTTGCTATGAGTGATCAGTGCGTGACTGGGCAAGTGGCTTCCCTCACTGCTGTCTCCATGCCAGGCTTTCCACTGGCACTTGCTCGCATGTGACCTGCACCTAAAGAGATTAATTGGTGATTCTCTCCTGGGGGAAACCTCGCAATCCCTCTCTCCCATCTGTCTGTCTCTGCCTCTATCTCTTCTTCTTTTGCAATTCTTGTTGCTCTTAACAATATTCAAAAGCCCACATTAGTAAAGAAATATCTGTCACTGGAACTGCCCCCTCACAAAAAGGACTCAAACAACTTAATTCCTGTATGATTCACATAAAGTTAGTTTGGGTTAAAACTGTCTGCATAAGAGTTCCTAATAAAAATTGTGGAGAGCATTCCAAATGAGGTTGCATAAGATATATTAACAAAGTGTGTCCTAATTGTTCAGCTGAAATGCGTGCCAGCTTAAGAGCAAATTCATCTACTTTCAACTGGCTTCTTCAAACAATTGGATTTAAAAACTTTTGGATCCACAGTCTCTGAGCTCTATGTCTAGCCTCCTTGAATTTTATAAAGGAAATGACAGTTTAATAATAATTTCCTTTGCTTTGGGCTGTGTGAATGTTGTTTTTCTTAGGTCTACCTTTATTTTAACAGAACATTACAAATTTACCTGAAAGAATTTCATAAACCAGGTGTGAAACAAAGGCTTAAATCATCTGATATAATCTAAGAAATCACCAGCCTTTGTCCAATGAGTGAAGTAAAAGTAAAAAGAGGAAGAGATGCTGGCTTATATTTCATAACTAATAATATGCTGAGAATACTTAGCTGTCTTTGAGGAATCAGCCATGAACCAATCAGTAGAAGTAATACAAGCCTTCTTCAATAAACTTTATTTGTGAATTCTGACAGAAGCAAAGACATTTTGCAATAGACATAATTATGATCAATATTTTAAATCTTTAATCTTTAAGACCAAAATGTGCTTTATCTGCATTGAATATTGTAAACTAGGTTTAATGGGAAAACGATGTGACTAGTTGTGTATTTCCTTATATATTTAGAAATAAACTTTTAACTTCCTGTTAAATTCTTTAAACTATTCAGTATTTTTGTTCATGATTATATGTAACAGAGAAAAAAGATACTCATGCTTTGTCAACTTAAGGATAAAAAAAGAAATTACAAAATTACCAAAATAGTTGTTTTAATTTAATGTAATATGTGCATACCTATACATTTGCTATTAAACTAGGCTTGGAATCCATATTGCCTTGAAGTCATAGGAGAAAAAATATTATCTTTTTAATATTATTATAATTTCTTGCACTTTAGGGAAAGGATATTAAAATTAATTTGGAGTATTCCACAAACTTCTATAAAGGAAATCTAGATTTTTGAAATACATCAAAATGCAAAGTGTGTCAAAAATCACTCAAAATTTTTTGCTCTTTAAAAGTGAACAGTATATATTTAAATGCATAAATGAAAGGGATATTAAAGTCATAGTAAATGGTAATAAAACAAGGTTTTAAGTATTCACTTGAAGGGTGAATTTAAACATAAAATGCAATACTGTGTGCTTAGGTGTTCCAGTTACCAGGAGTGTTATTTGTAATCCTTCAGCTGATGGAGTGAATGCTCCGAGCAGAGTTATATGCCCATGCATAAAGAGTGTGTGGGTGCTATTAGGCTAAGCTTTGTTTTAACACTTTTGTGCATGTTTTATAATTACAAGGACAAAAATGCGTATGTAACAATGTTCATTTAAAAATCCATTTTCAAATCATTTGAAAAATTGTAGAATTGATCTTCTTAATTATACAGTGAAGTTAACTCCTAATTGTTCAGCATTCTGGCTATAATGCATTTACTTCTAATCTGTGACAACAATCACTGGAGTTCCTTGCATGTTTCTGTAATGTGTGTAACACCAAGAAAGGGCTAAGCTTTGTGAAACCCATCAGAAAGTGTTGCATTTTACCCACCTGAGATGTGTGGTTTTCGTCTGGCAATGTTTAGACACTTATTTTTAATAAATTTGAGAAGAATCTTTCTTCAGGCCTTGTTGAAACTCCATAATCCAATTTAAAGTGACAGAATATATGATGTAGAAATGAGCATAGCACAGTATACTAACTGGTTAACTTAAGCAGCATTTTATCCTTCAAACCGCAAGCTTCATCCTGGGCGATTCTGCTATGATTAGAATTACGATTGTGATGCAAATGCAGCTGCCTCTAGCTGACTAACTGCCCTGTTTTCTTGGTGTCTGTTTCCTTCCCTGTCCAGAGGCAGGGCCACTATCCCACTAGCATATTCTCTGCATTCCAAATTAAAATAAGTATCTGTCCTTAAAAGTATGCACTTTTAAAGAAATTTTCATTTTCATTGACACTGTTTGTCCAAATTGCAAAGCTTAAAGTTTCTTCATTAACTCATCTCTATTACATCTAATGATCTTGATTTTTAACTGTTTGTCACATCTGAGCAATACAACACAGAATCTGTGAGCTGCCTACTCTCAGTTAGACAGGCAATGCCATCTCTCCACATCTCTCCTGGTCTGCACCAGGGACTCTTCCCCCAGTAGGAAGATTGTGGATTCTAGGTACAGCCTGATACACAGTCCCTGCTCTCCCAGGTCATAGACCACTATATTGCTCCTAAAACACGTACAGAGGATCCTTTCCTGGCTGCGGCTGTAGGATTTCATTGCTCATTCATTTGCTACTTACAATATATGTTACATTTATTTAAAATAAAGTTCTTACAGGACAAATATGATACAAAAAGAGGTGTTTAATAGGCACAAACCAAGTTTTTTTGGTGGGGGTATTACCTTACTGAAAAACCACAGTTAAGTGTTTGGGGGACTATTTAATATTTTACTTATTAAAAATCATTGTTTCAAAGATAACATTTCTATTAATTTCATATAAATAGATTTTTCACAATTATATAATCATCTTTACCACCAATTACATTTACAGAAATACTAAGTGGTATTTGATTGAAATATATATCTATATATAGATATAAAATAGGGTATCTTTTTCT
Organism: Smutsia gigantea; assembly: GCA_032199065.1. Taxonomy (NCBI): domain Eukaryota; kingdom Metazoa; phylum Chordata; class Mammalia; order Pholidota; family Manidae; genus Smutsia; species Smutsia gigantea. The sequence goes on from JAVSCE010016891.1 coordinate 209,756, forward strand.
TTTGTTTAATATTTGAAGAATAATATCACTTTTGGATTATGCATGTATGGTGAGAGGAAGAATAGTAGAAGAGAGAAAAAAATCAAAGCTGTGTATATGTTCCTCTGCCTATTATTATTCTGTGATATAAAACATTGTATACAAGACTGAAAGATGGTTAAGATAAATGCTATGTTTAAAACTAAAATAACATTTATATACTGTATTTCTGTAAAACAAAATGTAATAGTGGTTCTGAACTATATACTAGAAAGAAAAACTGTGTGAAGTACTGACAAAACAAGGCTGATATATTGAAAAGTATCAGGATATTTACTTGGAATCTGTATGTGACATACAGGTTTTATATAATCCCAATAATGATGTGTTTACACAGGAAGCAATGGTCTCATTTAAGATCATAAATAAATAAAAGGAATGTAGACCCATTAAAAGGGCTACAGATAAAGGTATAGTTAAAACAGTAAAGTTAAAATACCATAATCTCTTAGCCATTGTCTGTATTCTACTTTAAAATACTATCATTTTTGTAACATATTCATCTCAAACTGTCTCATTCCTGACAGTCCAACTGACATCACCATATACTTTGGAATACATCTTCTTCTATATCCTTTTAGGACAGGTTTCAGGACATTGCCTTTTGTAGAGATTTCAGTTGTGAAGCAGCATTTACCAGCCTGGGTTGGTATAAAATGATGAAAGCTTTCGTATGACTATGTAGATATCAATGATTTCATAGCTTACTTAAAACCATTGATTTCAAACTCAAAGAATATCAGTAATATTTTAGGGATATGTTTAGAAGATATCATTACTTTCTAGTGCTCAGAGTTGTAAACAAATAATATTTATAACTGAAGCTTCAAATACAGTCAGTGATTTTACTTATTTAACTGCTCCATTTTTTTTTTCAAATATTGTACAAAGAACTTGTGGCTTCTTTCATTATTTCTCATGTCAGGTTCAAATTTAATGGTGTAACATCTTCTCTGGCTAATACAATTTGATATTGCTTATGCTAAAAAAGCATCTATTTTCCCTTAATAATTTCCTGTCTGTGTCTCCAATAACCCAAATCACTTCACTAACAATCAGCCTCATTTCACTCTAAACAGAAATTTGTAAGACAATTTTAAAAGGTTACAGTTATGATTGCAGAGTGTTTATATGAAACACAATAGGAAATTAACTCAAAACACTGATAAAAAAATCGCACAACATTAATGTCAAACAATGTTTCTTGTCATGCAGTGATAACCTCAAACACCTCCCTTCGTTTAGAAGGATGACTGCAACTGAAGGCGGTATTAGACTTTTCTACATTTAAGAAACATTTTTATCAGTTTGAAGAAGAATTGTTTTTTTGAAAATAATGTTTTTGTTTACTCAAATCAGATAAACATTTTATTATAATGTTTTGCTTATGTATACTGAACTTCCTTTTACTGATTTGTTCTAAGGACTCCACATTGGGATGTCAAAAACTGCTTGCAGAAATGAAAGTATCCTCATTATGCTAATTTAGTTTCCACTGATAGGCATGTTCTGTTTTATAAATTACATCCTCTTGTCAGAAGTCAAAATGTATTTGAATAACTTCATGGAAATTGTCACCAAGATTTAAAATTGTGTGCCTTATGTGCCATGGTTGATTTAATCCAGGGGCTTAAAAATGGACATATATTTATTTTTAAATGTGTGCATGATTATTTTGTCACAAATGTTATCTAAACGAAACCTAGATGCAAGTTTAATTTTCATGTAGATTTTGATAAAGTTTTGCATTTTATAAATATATTTTAATTTTCAGGTTTAATAAGATATGCTAAGTAGTATTAGTTGCTGTATATTTTAGTGCCAACAAGTTTGTTTCCTACACATTTGGAATTTTCCTAAAGGGTAAAATAAATATACATATTTTCACAAAATTATTAAAATACCAAAAATTTAAATGAAAAGGGGATTTGATTTGTGAAAATCATTTCCTGTTCACCAAGAAGAAAAGCATCTCCAATTTGCATTTACATGTCACCAACTAGAAAACAAAATGTAGTCCCATTGAAATAGAGAATATTTACAAATACTCAAATATTGAATAAATGCTTTTGTAATGTGACCTAAAAAAATGTAACAATTTTAAATTTACTACTTAAACCATCAAAAGAAATCTGGAAACAAACTGAAGGCATACACCAACATGATCATTTTATTAAAGAAAAAATGTATCACATTTCCTTTTCAACCATTCCTGATAAAATATCAGATTTCAGTTTTTAAAAAAAAAGTGTGTCCTCCACAGAGCAGTTGGGTTTGGCACTCATTTGATTTTACTTTTCAGAATGACCAGTACCGCTGTTAGAGTAATCTTTGATGTTACAAAAAAATGGAAAAATCAAAGTGAAGAGCTAACTCTGTTCGTTTTTCAAACATATTAATCTTGTCAAGATAATACATAAAAATCAGTCCTTGAAATTTTTTCCAGAGCACTTTCTCCTCTCTTTTATCCAAAATATGAAACCACTTAGGATAAAGCAATGCGAATGACTTCAGAAAAATATCCTAAGTTATATTTTGGCTAAATGTATTTTCAAATGACCCAAATGAACTGAGTTTTCATGGTCAGAAATGATCTGTTTGGGTAACTATTGGCATTTGTCATCTGTGCTCAACTTGTATGTATGGCAGACTAAGAATTTCTAATACAGCCTTTTTTTTTTTTTTTTTTTACAATTCAGCTGAGTTTCAAACCCCTGACAGTAACAAATACAAATTGCACCAGCCCCCAAAAAATTGTTGGGGCTAATTTTAATATTAATGAATTCTTTACAACCTCAGTTCAGCGGTTTCGATTAAGCTTTAATTAGTAGCCAGAGGGGAATCCAAAACAAAAATAAGGAGTTGAATTGCTAATTAAGTTAGTTTGATGAGGTAGAATTTTAGTAAAAGACTGGTCGTTGTTATCTGTGCAACTTCTGACAAGCTAAAAATACTAAAGATTATCATTATTGTAACTAGCATCCTACATTACCACCAGCTTTCTGCACAGAGCAGACAGTTCATTAGAGTCCGATGTTTTTGTCTGTCAGTACTGGAATTAAAGTACTGTTAATAAGAGAGCAGTGTGTGTGGACAAGAGCCCACAACAAGCTCATGGAACTTTAACTCTGGTTAACTAGCTATTGCACCCAGCTGAATATATATCTGTCCACTAGCAGTCTGATGTCATTCACTACAGTTTCCACAAAGATCTTACTTATTAGAAACTGATGTCGCAAAGGAATTTGCTTTCTAGTGCTGATGGTGATTATATTTTTCTTGATGTTCGGGTCCTGAACAACTTCCAAAATTCCACTCTTGTGTAGTGAATTTGAAGTTTAAAGAGAGAGTTGAAAATAAAGAGACCCACCTGCTCGTCTGAAATAAAATATATGTTACCGTCTCCTGGATGTCTACTAGTGTTCACTGTATATAAACAATACCCGACAATTTTTTTATTTGACTCCTCTCAATAATAGGGGTGTTTTTGTTTGTTTGTTTTTTAGAAAAATTTGAGTAAATATTACTTCAAACCTGGAAATTAACCCTTTCGTATAGCTGAACATTTCTACTACAATATGAATGTTCTCCTTGTACCCCAAAGACTCCTAATTATGCCCTCAAAAGCTCTCCGGTAATGGGGATTCGCCCGGACTGCACAAGAGGAATGTGAACCATCATCTTTTTCAGGATTGTGGAGAATGTAATTTGATTTTTCCATACTCCTATGTTTTCTATAATTTGTACTTTATCCTTTTGTTAAGGTTTCAAAGCTTACAAACCCAATAACTTAGGGATAAGAGAAGAGAGAAAAATAAATGATATTGTTTCTGAGGTATTAAATATAAGCCTGGCTATCAGAGCCACATGGCACTCACGAATTGTAATCAGGTACTTTGATTTAACACTGTTTTGTTTTATAATAAGGTGGTTGCCATATGTTGGAAAAACCTATCTTGTCTGTATCTGAGGGGCTCCCATACCTCTGTAACAAATCCAAAAAACTCATTGTCTAATACCTTAAATCTACCCATTGTAATGTAGCCCCACAAGTGTAAATCCACATCAAACTTTGCTCATGAATGTAGCTGGAAGATTACGTATATTATCATTGAAAGCAAAAGGGAAGCAGTGAATTAGAATGCAGTGGATCTAGCAAAAATAACTTTCAGTAAATCTTCTTTTAATGCATAGTTTACAATTTTCTTCTGCACAGCATGAAATTGATTAGGATCCCTCTTCTAAAGAATATTTTCCCCCTCACACAGACACATTGTTTAATATAGTTATGTCCCCCAGTACTTGACAAATCAGAATTCCAATGCCGCAAATGAGATGCTTGTTTAACGATAGTGGAGAGTATTAATAATTTATTTATTTGAATGTAGGATAGGCTCCAATTATAGTATTTCACATAGCGCAACAACTGAACACATTCTCTTAGACTCAGAGAGAAATCTTCCGTGTAAGCTAGTCCTTGACACCTTCTGGAGGAATTCAGACATAGACACATACTTTGTTAAATATTTTCATTATTTTTCACTGAAGAGTTACATTTTAAGTAATTCGATATTGGTAGTTAAAATTTAAACAAGTAATGAAACAATGAAAAGGAAACAGAGACAACTCTTTAAACGGACACTACTGGTTTCTAAACATAAACTCTCTTCTGAAGATGAGAATTAATCTCCAGCATTTAATTTTTTTTATATAAAAAATATTCTTTCAAAACAATTGCATACCGTAGTCAGTTTGAGGCACGGTCTAATAACAAAATAATTAGAACATTCAAACTTGTTTAAATATCTAGCTCATAATCCATGATTGTGTTTCTGAGATACCAAATTAATTAGTTCCGTGAGTCAGAGTCAACCTAAAATATCCATAAACAAAAAGGTCAGATAACTTGCTATTGAAATAATATTTTAAAAGGCACCGTGGGTCTTATTTTATTAAAAAATTATTTTCTAGCATTGGTGCAGACAAAAAGCTAAAAAACTGATTTTAAAAGTAGACATGGATATTATTTTATTGTTTCTTGATTACAAAATATTTATAATAACTTATTAGAGTTTTGTTCTTTTTCTTGCTATCAGGGTATTCAAGGAATTTACTGCAAATAAGTTTTCTTCTTTCATGTCACAAAAATACCCCTGACTTCAGACACGTGAAGTCAAACAGAAAGCATCCCAAGAAAGATATATTCTTGGACTTGGATGCAAAGAATATTCAAAATATGACAATTCTATAATGTATGGGATTTCTCTTCTGGATGCTTTTAATATTTTCTTTCATCTTGTGAAATGCCATCTTTTATGTCATTCATGAATACAACTGATGAGATATGCATTAAAATAAACACCCACTTAGAAAAAATATTTTTAAATGTGTGTCTCAACACAGCATCATGGAAATAAGTATGACGAGGGCTGTGCCACGCAGGGCGCAGAGGCTTCACTTGGCAGAGCTGCATCTCCTGTTTGGTATCTTCATCACCAGAATCCCATAACGTCCTGAGTGAACTTGGGGAAGATTAATTTTTATGTTAAAGTATCTTCTTCAGATCAGATTCTTGTCACATTTTTAAAAGTAAAGGGGTTACTGAGAAAAGAAAATGACAGAAAACTTTAGATTCCATTTGAAATGATCAGATGATATTCCCATGTCAAGAACTTGTTCAGGCATGGAGAAATAAAGAAAAAATAGCACGTTTTTGTTCTACTTGTCATCTAGCTGTGTAATTCTAAAAGAATTAACTGTTCTCTGTTGTGATGACATGCATTTCTTAGGTGTCTAGAGTAGCCAACCTCCTTTGCTTTGATCCCAGAGAAAAAAACTTGCATGAGGTTTTAAAAATGAGTATTATGAAAATAATAGAGCTGCTTGCTGCTTAGCTTGAACACTTACTTAATCTATCCTTAAGTAAATAAGACTGTAGCAGCATGCAAAAATCTTCCTTTAAACATAATCACCTGTTTTATGAAACCACCACAGGTATTAGATTTTTAGCAAAGTGTGTGCCACAAGAATTTTGATTCCCATATCCTGATGATGTTTAGAGATTTTAGCATTCTTTTATCTTAAAGGTTTATTTGCTCTATAACTTGATAATAACATTAATACTATATTGAATTTTTTATTTACGTGTGTTCTCACATTTTATCTTCAAACCACTGGAAAGAACAATATAGCATTTCTTGAGCACTTCCGGGCACCTAATTACGTGCTAAATCTTTTCAAAAGATTATCTTGTATCATCTTCAAATACACTCTTTAGGGAAACTTGTGTGATAGCTTAGGGAATATTCGTAAGACCGTGCCCAGCACGCTGCAACTACCATGTAGCAAATCGACTCTGAGTGTTGAGCTCCACTGCCATGTCCAGAAATGGTCATAATACTACCCTTGGTCGGGGTCACCTCCACCCAGCTACCAGAACATCACAGTAGCCTCTGTTCTATACAGGAAAGGAGGTAGAGGAGGTGGTACCTAGAGGGGAGGTTTATTTACAGCACGAAAGATTTTCTTGGCAATGTGGTGGTAATGGTGGAAGTTAAGCCTGCAAAAAGACTGTTTGCTAGTCATTCAACTATCAGAGAAAAGGAGATAAGGACTGAAATCTCTGTGGATTTCTTGCTTTTCCTCACCTTCATGGGCCACTGTTTGGTGAAGTGTCTGACACACAGTAAAGCTCATAAATATTGGTAATGAATGAATGAATGAATGAATGAATGAATGAATGAAGTGCCTGTTTGGAACCAAAGGCACTGGTTATATAAATTGCATACCCTCACCAAAGAAGCACTGAAAATAATCCTCCTCCTTTCCTCTCACCCCCCACCCCCAACACCAGAAACAGCAAAGTTAAGGACCAGTGTTTTAGGTGCCTGGAGAATCAGGACGACATCCTAGGGAGCCAGAGAAGAGGTGCCTCTGAATAATGAGGACGAGGGCAGCGGAGGGACAGAAGAGCTGCACCTGGTGCGGAGCCTCGGAAGCCGACTCCACCTGTGGAGAAGAGGAACCCCCTCCAGTGACCTGTGCCCACCAGGGGCATGGAGCTCAGGACGGCGACCATGGCTCACAGACCTGGCTTTCCTTCCCAGCTCTGCCTCTGCCTCTGCCTCCTCAGGCCCCCTACCAAGTACTGAACCTCAGTGTTCTCTTGGGTTAAAGAAGCAACATTGTAGCGCCTGGCTCCTGGGCCCACTGTGCAGCTGCAGCAAGAGGATGTGGGTGGAAGCTGTGCCGGCAGCCTGCTGGGCAAGAGTCATGGTGTGCGTCCTGTGCCCCGGGCGCTGGCTGGACACCCAGCGTAGGCGTGGATCACCTCAAGACACTTGACACGACCTGGGTTTGGGACCAGGGGAATGTGCTCCCCAGAGGGATGCACTAACAAGGAATGAAGGGCCTCTCCTTGCATCCACATGTCCTCCTTGGGCATTCTCCTCCCTGGCACATGCTATAATATGCCACCAGCCTCGAGAAGGAGGGCAGCTTCTTTCCTTTCCTGACTTCCACTGGAACCACACAGGATCCAGAGCAGCTGACCTTTTCCCAAAGAGCAGAGCCTATATCAGAAACACCAGTGACATTTCCTCTTTACCCAGGGTTCCTTAAGGAGTAAGCTTCCATCCCTAGACTGGCTCCAGCCTCTCTCTTTATGCTGGTTCTCTCTATGTGAGCTAACTGAAGGCACAGAGCAGCACACGCCTGCCCTTAGACTCCAGCTTACCCTCCGTAACTGGCCCTTCTTACATCTACTGCTTTTTTCCCCCAGACGTGCATAAAACAGGGAGTAAGGAAGAGGGCAGGGAGATGGGCAGCATCTTCACCAGTAACTCCCACAACCCGACAGAGCCCTTCTCTGATGGCTTAGGAGCAAAGGGGCTGGCAGAAGGGCACGGTGTCATAGGGCCCACTGGGGGAGAAGGGAAACAGAAGGAAAGGCGCCCTGGAGACATGAGCCTCGGTGTCCACCTAACACTTCCAGATATTGACGGAAAACCCTCTCATCTCCATGTGAACTCCTATGGAAACACAACTGTTAGCAATGTTGCCCTTTCTCACAACTGCCAGAGTATGCTTGTAGAGCAATTATCTGAAAACTTCAAGGCAACCAACACCACATACTATAAAACCGTTAGAAAAATACTAAACCCTGTGGTGGGTTTTGTTGTTCTTTAACTGGCTCTATTCTGAAAACCGCTCAGGACAATGATCAAATTTTAGGAAACAGGAATACACTAGTTTCCAAAACATTCCTAGATTAGACCCATATTGATCATGAACTCTTGAGAAGTCTAATCGTTTTATTTGAAATGCAATAAGTATATTATGTTTTCTAGGACCACAATTATAAATCTACTTCCTAAAAGAGGATTTATTACACTAATTGGGGAACTCATTATTTACAAACATTATCATGGTTTTGTGCACACCTTTCCCTCCTGGGTTTATGGAGCAAAGTTGGAATAGAAGACAGCATCCAATCTCAGTCGGGTCCTCTTGATGGAGGAGATTACCATCACAGAGGATGGGGACATAAATAATGTGGTAATGTTTCCATGCATTGTACGTACCGAATGACTTATGCTATCCCTTGGCTCTAGACAGAAATGTTTTGGGAGAGACAAAAGGATTGCTCTTTTGTACTTTTTCACAAACAATCAGACCCTATTACTGGAAATTGAGTTTGGACATAATTCTTACTCAGAGATAATTAGCCAACAGCTCTACGGCCAGGGGAGCAATGGGCTGATGCTCAGGTTCAAAGCTGAGTTCCCCCAGGTGTGAAGGGCCAGGTCCTTTATTTGTCTGTGGAGGTTATGGCCTCCCCTAGAGCCCACAATGTGGCAGACAAAATGCAGCTTTCTTACCTGTTGTGATTTAACAGGTAGCTGAAACCAAATCAATTATTTCAACCTCTCTCTCACAGTTAAGAGGAAAATCAAAAGTCTATCATTAGTAATAAACTATGACTTCATTAGAATGTTTCACATAACAGGATTAGAGAAGAATGTGTCAATAATTGGCAAAGGTTTGCCATTCATTAATTAACACCTTTGTATGAATACAAACTTGTTAGCCTCAAGTAATCTAGGTGAAAGAGTACCGTTAAAATGAGCCATGATATTTATGAATATTGTTTTTTGACTTCTTATAACTTACATTTAAAAGGTTGATTCAAAAACATTTTTAAAAATCCTCATTTCAAAAACAAATATTCCCTGGGTGAAGGGTGATGGTATTTTAATAGTTAATGCCTCTAATAATCCCTTAGGAAAAGAGATAATTTTTTTTCTATTAAAGTGCACTAATTTTAAATTTGCCTTCATTTTCTCACCTGTCTTTATAGAAACACAGCATAAAAGTTAGCCTAGTGTCATTCAGGCTGTTTTTCACCAGAATCACTCTGTCTGACTAAAGGAGAGCACAAGTCCTTTCCAGGAGGAAACATCAGTCAGAAAAAATATTGGTAAGTCAAATTCACTACATGAAACTTTAGTGCTGTTTCTTTGTCACACCGAACAGTCTATCTTAAAAGGTTAATGGAAACATAAACATGATTCTCCTGATAGTTACCTCTAATCTCATTTCCATTCAAAAACCATAGTCAAATTACCTTTTCAAATTCTCATCCTGTCTAAAATAATACATTTTTATTATAAATGTCCTTTGAAGGAAGTAAGTATTCCCCTTGGAAATGATTGGACCAGGATTAAGTGAAAAGAAGGAAAGGTTTGCTATGTTGATCTATTTTCCCAGTTAGCACAAAATAGTGTTGGTCACTGAGAGGAGAAATTTGATGTTAGCTTTATCTCTAAGAAAGGCTAACAGAGAGTAATTAATTATGTGGTTAAGATTCAAGTTACTTATTTTCCTAGGTGGGTTATTTCTAATTTTTAGTCTGTTACCTTGGCTGTGTGGAATCTGGCATATGTGTTTCTATTTAAAATAATCTTTAGGATTAATAGTCCCTCTGATTTTTTTTCTCCCGTTGAAAATCAAAATACATGGCAAATATCCATGAATGCATTTAAGTATTGAACTTTACTAAGATTTTTAAAATGCAGTTTCATTATCATGGACTCATATGATTTAATGCAGAGATGCATGAATTCGTGAATCTACATCATGGGATACTGAAATCACATATAAGTAATAGATTGTTTTAAAAAATAAACATGTATTTTTGAAGAGAAATTGAAGAGAGTCTATTCAAGTCATACAAGGCTTTAAGGCACATTTCTCAGTTAGTGAAAATAATTTAAACCATTTCTGGTAAAGAATGCAAGCTGGTCTGAGAACACAGCTTGTAAATAAACACACATTAGTGCATTTGTGGGGAAACTCCATGGCCTGGTTCAGATCACACCAATGCCCACTTAATATATTTCCTAAACAATCTGATGATTATATGTATGCATTTCTCACTCCATTTTAGGCTATTCTTTTTTATTAATCAGATGAACAAGATAAGCAGTTAAGGAACTGCTAAGTCATTTTTTTTAATAACTTAATTCTACTTTAAGAGGATTTTGCTATCACTGAAACATTAACACTTTCAAAACTTTCTATTCCATATTTGACAAGTCAAATGCTTCATACATGGTAACCAAATGTCTGTATATACCCTTAACTCTATTCACAACTATTTGGATTTCAGAATTTTATCCTCAATATCAGACCCATTTCAAGCCACACATTCAGTTTTTATTTGGAAAATTTCAACAGTTAGGTTAATGTAAGATTGATCATTTGATTTGTGCTAGAAACACTACCTTATATTTCTAATTTATTAGGAATAAATAACTAAAAGAAAGTTTAGAAGTTCTTTTAATAATTTTGGATGACTTTATTTTCATTTTCTCATCTTTATCCAGTTTTACCAATACCTTTGGTTTATATTTGGGAATATTTGCTGCCTTTATTTTTGTTATACCATATAATAACAAAATGTTGTATGTTGTATAATATATATTACATGCAGCATTATGCCTTATATGTTATATATTTTAGACAATATAAGTATTTTCTATAAAAATATACATTTTATGTCTACTCATTTATATGTAATCACTTGTACTCCAATATAGAAAGAAGGTGCCTCTTGAAGTCTAACTAGGTACAAAGTGTATTATAAATTCTATAATATAATTGAAGAATAGCCTAGGACATACTGTTTGAAAGGAGAGGCTTAAGTATCTAGGGCATCTAATTTGACCAGCCTTAAAGATATATCAAATCTAAGGTACTAACAGTTCTAAAATATTTTTGTTACTTTCACTAGTTAATATAAATCTCAAAATTTAGTATTTTTAATTGAAGTGTAATTGACATACAACATTATATTATATGCATATATACAACATATAACAATATTGTATTCATTTCAGGCATACAACATGATTATTTGACATGTGTATACATTGCCAAATAATCACCACAATGTCTAGTTACTGTCACCATACAAAGTTACAAAAAAATTTTTCTTGTGATAAGAACTTTAAAGATTTACATTTTAGCAACTTTCACATTTACAATGAAATATTATTGACTATAGTTACCAGGCTGTACATTAAATTCCCATGACTTATTTTATAACTAGAAGATTGTATCTTCTAATCCCCTTCACCTATTTCACCCACACCCTGATCTCCCTCCCTTGGGCAGCCACCAATCTAGTCTCTGTATCTATGAGTTTTGTTTTGTTTGTTTGTTTTGTTTTTTAGATTCTACATGTAAGTGAAATCAAATGGTATCTGTCTTTCTATATTTGACTTATGCTACCTAGCATACTACATTCAAGATCCATCCATGTTGTTGCAAATGGCAAGATTTCATTCTTTTTAATGTCTGAGTTAAATTGTATATATATGGCATCTCGTTTATCCATTTATCTATCAGTGGACATTTAGTGCTTCCATATCTTGGCTATTGTGAATAATGCTGCAGTGAACATATGGTGCATATCTATTTGAATTATTGTTTCATTTTCTTTGGATAAATACCCAAAAGTGGAATTGCTGGATCACTGCAATTGTATTTTTAATTTAGGGAGAAAACTTCATACTGTTTTCCAAAGTGGCTGCAGCAACTGATGTTCCCACAAAGAGTGCAAGAGGGTTCCCTTTTCTCCACATACTCACCCACACATATTATTTCTTATCCTTTTGATAACAGCTATTCGGACAGGCATGAGGTGATATCTCATTATGGTTTTGATTTGCATTTCCCTAATGATTAGCTGGGTTGAGCATCTTTCTATGTACCTGTTGGCCATCTGTCTGTCTTATCTGGAAAAATGTCTGTTCAGATCCTCTGCCAATTTTTAAATCAGATCATTGTTATTGGGCTGTATGAGTTCATTATAGAATTTGGATATTAACACTTTATCAGATATATGATTTGCAAATATCTTCTCCCATTCAGTAAGTTTCCTTTTAATTTTGTTGATGGTGTCCTCCATTGTACAAGAGACTCTAGTTTGATGTCATCCTGGCTGCTTATTCTTGCTTTTGTTGTCTTTCCCTTTGGTGTCAGATCCAAAGTATGTCACCTAGAGGGATGTGAAGGAGGTTGCCAACTATGTTTCTTTGAACATAAAGAATTTTACAACTTAATCTATTTTGGTATAATTTTTATGTATGACATAAGATAGTAGTCTAGTTTATTCTTCCCATGTAGCTATCTGGTTTTCCCAGCACCATTTACTGAGGAGACTGTCCTTTCTCCCTTTTTTTTCTTTCCTCCTCTGTCATACATTAACTGACATATATGATTGGGTTTGTTTCTGGGTTCTCTACTCTGTTCCATTGTTCTATGTGCCTGTTTTAATGCCAGTACCATACTGTTTTGATTATTATAACTTTGTACTACAGTTTGTAGTAAGGAGCATGATACCTTCAGCTTTTTTCTTCTTTCTGAAGATTGCTTTGGCTATTCAGGATCATTTGTGGTTCCATTGTTCTGTTTCTGTGAAAAATGCCATTCAAATTTTTATAGGAATTACATTGACTCTGTAGACTGATTTGGATAATATGAACATTTTTACAACATTAATTCTTCCAATCCATAAGCATGGACTATTTCCATTTATTTGTGTCTTTAATTTTTTTCAACACTGTCTTATGGCTTTCAGTGAGATGGTCTTTCATCATCTTGACTAGTTATTCCTAGGTATTTTTTTCCCTTAATTTCTTTGTCTGATAGTTCATCATTAGTGTATACAAATACAGCAGATTTTTGTATATTGATGTAAGTATAACTACCACAGTTGTCTGTTGGTTTTCATTTGCATAAGACCTCCTTTTCCTACCCTTCACTTTTAGTCTGTGTGTATCCTTGCATCTGAGAGGAGTCTTTTGTAGGCAACATATAGACAAGTCTTATTTTTTATGCATTCAGCCATCTCTGTCTTTTGATTAGAGAATTTAGTCCATTACATATAAAGTAATTTAGAATTTAATAACTTACAATTTAGTCTATTACATATAACTTCTTGACATTTTGTAGTTCTTCTCTGTTCCTTTCTTCTCTTGTTTCCTTCCCTTGTGATTTGATGACTTTCTATAGTGTTATGCTAGAATCCTTTCTCATTTTATTTTGTGTATCCACTATAGCTGTTCAGTTTGTTGCCATGAGACTCATATATTATAGCATATTATACAGGAAATAAAAATATCTATATATTTATATTTATAAAGAATAGAATATAGACCGAGAAAGGGATTAAAGATGGCAGCATGAGAGGTGAGACAGAGGCTTCCTCCTAAAACCTCATATAATATGAAAATATAACTAATACAACTACTCTTAAAAGTGCAACAGAAAAGAGGACTTCAACAGACTGCATACACCTGGAGAAGAGCAGCCCTCACAGAAAAGGGTAACGTACTAAAGCTGTGGTCCTGTGGGATCCAAGCTCTTCCCCCACACCAGCTCACGAGCAGGAGGAAGAGGAACAGAGCAGGGAGGGTGTGGAGATATGGACTGCTGAATACCTAACTCTGGAGATCTGCTTTAGGAGCACAAACCTACATTTCATGGTGCTTGCATGATACTCTTGTAATTAGGGGGTTGGAAAGCTAAGACAGACAGAATTCCTGGAGAGACTAAGATTCCAACTGCTTGTGGAAAGCAGGGATCCATATCCAGCTGCTCCGGACAAAAGAAAGGCAGGCAGCCTGAGAGACTTCCTAACAAAGAAGCCCTTAGCAAGAGGGCTGCTAAAGGGGCAAGGATTGCACAGAGCTTACTGCTCAGGAGAAAGGACAGGCAGACAAAATTGTCCAGGTGCACTCTGCCCAGCAGATTGGGAGCTTTCACGATCTTCAGGTGCTCCAGCTCCCTGGCTGCCTACACAGCTCCAAGAAACCCTTCTGTGACAAGCAGACTAGTGTGCCTTTCTTCTGGCCACCCCCACCAGGCTTGCAAACCGGGAAACCCTACCCTGGCGTTAGGCCAAACAGAGGGAAGATCTGTCTACAGCAACTAAAAATGCAAAGTACAGAGGCTTATACCTGTGTGCTCAGCCCACTGGTTCAGGCAGTGGAGACAGGCATAGCAGCCAGGAACCAGGAAACAGCTCTTTCCTCCCCGGAGGCACCAATACCACTCCCCTACAATCCCTGACATTGCTTAAGGGGCTGAGCAGCTCCAGAGGGTAGAGCTTCTGGGCACTAGAGGGCACCATACACAAATATGAAACACCAAAAGAACCTGGTCCAGAGTAAAATTATGAATACAACTCCTGAGAAAGATTTAAATGATATGGATCTCATGACTCTCCTGGAAAGGGAGTTCAAAATAACAATCATTAACATGTTCATGGAGATACAGAAAGATATTCAAGAACTCAGGAATGAATTACGGTCACAGATCCAATCATTGAAGAGCACAATGGATGGTATTAAAAGCAGATTGGATATGGTGAAGGAGACAATAAATGAAATAGAAACTAGAGAAGAGGAATACAAAGAAGCTGAGGCACAGAGAGAAAAAGGATCTCTAAGAATGAAAGAATATTAAGAGATCTGTGGGACCATTCCAAACAGAACAATATTTGCATTATGGGGGAGCCAGAAAAAGAAGAGAGAGAAAAAGGGTTAGAAAGTGTCTTTGGGGAGGTGATTGCTGAAAACTTCCCCAATCTGGGGAAGGAGATAGTCTCTCAGGCCTTGGAGGTGCACAGATCTCCCAACACAAAGGACCCAAGGAAGACAACATCAAGACATATAGTAATCAAAATGGCAAAGATCAAGGATAAGGACAGACTATTAAAAGCAGCCAGAGAGAGAAATAAGATCACATACAATGGAAAGCTCATCAGGCTATCATCAGACTTCTCAGCAGAAACCTTACAGGCCAGAAGGGAGTGGCATGATGTATTTAACGCAATGAAGCAGAAGGTCCTTGAACGAAGATTACTTTATCCATCAAGATTATCATTTAAATTTGAAGGAGGGATTAAACAATTTTCAGATAAGCAAAAGCTGAGAGAATTTACCTCCCACAAACCATCTCTACAGGGTATTTTGGAGGGACTTCTATAGATGGAAGTGTTCCTATGGTTTAATAGCTGTCACCAGAGGTAATAAAACCACAGTAAAGAAAATAAAAAGCTAATTAAAAAGAAAATGCAAAACTAAATCAACTATCCCCAAAGTCAAACAAGGGATAGACAAACAGTACAGAATATGATACCTAATATATAAAGAATGGAGGAGGAAGAAAAAGGAGGAGGGAAAACAAACAAACAGGAAAAGAACCTTTAGATTGTGATTGTAAAGCATATTAAGAGAGTTGTTAGACTCTTAGAGAGTAGGGAAGATAACCTTGAACCTTTGGTAACCACTAATCTGAAGCCTGCAATGCAAATAAGTACATACCTCTCCATAATCACCCTAAATGTAAATGGACTGGATGCACCAGTCAAAAGACATAGAGTCACTGAATGGATAAAAAAACAAGACCCATCTATATTGTGCCTTCAAGAGACTCACGTTAAACCCAAAGACATACACAGACTAAAAGTGAAGGGATGAAGAAACACATTTCATCAACTAAAAGGGAGGAAAAAGCAGGAGTTACAGTACTTACATCAGAAAAATAGACTTCAAAACAAAGAAAGTCACAAGAGACAAAGAAGGACGTTACATAATGATAAAAGGGTCAACCCAACAAGAAGATATAACCATTATAAATATCTATGCACCAAACACAGGAGCTCCTACACAGGTGAAACAAATACTAAGAGAATTAAAGGTGGAAATAGAATGCAATGCATTCATTCTAGGAGACTTCAACACACCACCCATTCTGAAGGACAGATCAACCAGGCAGAAAATAAGTAAGGAGAGACAGGCACTGAACAACACATTAGAACAGATGGACCTAACAGACATCTACAGAACTCTACACCTAAAAGCAGCAGAATACACACACTTCTCAAATGCATATGGAACATTTTCAAGAATAGATCATATGCTAGGCCACAAAAAGAGCCTCGGTAAATTCAAAAAGATTGCAATTGTACCAACCAGCTTCTCAGACCACAAAGGAATGAAACTAGAAATGAATTACGCAAAGAAAATGAAAAATCCCACAAACACAGGGAGGCTTAATAACACGCTCCAAAATAATTAATGGATCAATGACCAAATAAAAACAGAGATCAAGCAATATATAGAGACAAATGACAAAAATAATTCAACACCACAAAATCTGTGGGATGCAGTGAAGGCCGTGCTAAAAGGAAAGTATATTGCAATACAGGCCTACCTGAGAAAAGAAGAACATTCCCATATTAGCAGTCTAAACTCACAATTAATGAAACTAGAAAAAGAAAAACAAATGAGACTCAAAGTAAGTAGAAGGAGGGACATAATAAAGATTAGAGCATAAATAAATAAAATTGAGAAGAATAAAACAATAAAAAGGATCAACAAAAGCAAAAGCTGGTTCTTCGAGAAAATAAACAAAATAGATAAGTAGATAAACCCCTAGTCAGACATCAAGGAAAAAAAGAGAGTCTACTCACAAACAGATTCAGAAATGAGAAAGGAAAAATCACTACGGACAGCACAGAAATACAAAGAATTATGAGAGATTACTGTGAAAAATTATATGCTAACAAACTGGATAACCTAGAAGAAATGGACAACTTTCTAGAAAAATACAACCTTCCAAGGCTGACCCAGAAAGAAACAGAAAATCTCAACCGACCAAATACCAGCAACGAAATTGAACTGGTAATCAAACACCTACCTAAGAACAAAATGCCTTTACCAGATAGCTTCACCACTGAATTTTATCAAACATTTAGTGAAGACCTAATACCCATGCTCCTCAAAGTTCTCCAAGGAGTAGAAGAAGAGGGAATACTTCCAAACTCATTCTATGAGGCCAGCATCACTCTAATACCAAAACTGGGCAAAGACACCACAAAAAAAGAAAACTACAGACCAATATCCCTCATGAATATAGATGCAAAAATACTCAACAAAAACTAGCAAACCAAATTCAAAAGTACATCCAAAGGATCATTCATCATGATCAGGTAGGATTTATTCCAGGCATGCAAGGTCAGTTCAACATTCGAAAATCCATCAACATCATCCACCACATCAACAAAAAGAAGGACAAAAACCACATGATCATCTCCATAGATGTGGAAAAAGCATGACAAAATTCAACATCCATTCATGATAAATACTCTCAACAAAATGGGTATAGAGGGAAAGTACCTTAACATAATAAAGGTTATATATGACAAACCCACAGCCAACATTATACTTAACAGTGAGAAGCTGAAAGTTTTTCCTTCAAGATCAGGAACAAGACAAGGATATCCACTCTCCCCACTTCTATTCAACATAGTACTGGAGGTCCTAGCCATGGCAATCAGACAACACAAAGAAATAAAAGGCATCCAGACTGGCAGGAAAGAAGTTTAACTGTCCCTGTCTGCAGATGACATGATATCATACATAAAATACCCTAAAGAATCTACTCCAAAACTACTATATCTAATATCTGAATTCAGCAAAGTTGCGGGATACAAAATTAATATGCAGATATCTATGGCATTCCTATACACTAACAATGACCTAGCAGAGAGAGAAATCAGGAAAACAATTCCACTAACAGTTGCATCAAAAAGAATAAAATACCTAGGAGTAAATCTAACCAAGGAAGTGAAAGACCTATATTCTGAAAACTACAAGACACTCATGAGAGGAATTAAAAAGGGTATATCAATAAATGGAAACACATCCCGTGCTCATGGATAGGAAGAAATAATATTGTCAAAATGGTCACCCTGCCTAAAGCAATCTACAGATTTAATGCAATTCCTATCAAAATACCAACAGCATTTTTCAATGAACTTGAGAAAATAATTCTAAAACTCATATGGAACCACAAAAGACCCCAAATAGCCAAAGCAATCCTAAGAAGGAAAAATAAAGCTGGGGGGATTATGCTCCCCAACTTCAAGCTTTACTACAAAGCCACAGTACTCAAGACAATTTGGTAGTGGCACAAGAACAGACCCATAGACCAATGGAACAGACTAGAGAGCCCTGATATAAATCCAACCATATATGGTCAGTTAATATATGATAAAGGAGCCATGGACATACAATGGGGAAATGACAGCCTCTTCAACAGCTGGTGTTGGAAAAACTGGACAGCTACATGCAAGAGAATGAAACTGGATTATTGTTTAACCCCATACACAAAAGTAAACTCAAAATGGATCAAGGACCTGAATGTAAGTCATGAAACCATAAAACTCTTATAAGACAACATAGGCAAAAATTTCCTGTATATAAGCATAAACGACTTCTTCCTCAATGCATCTCCTCAAGCAAGGTAAACAAGAGAAAAAATGAACTCATGGGCGTACATCAAACTAAAAAGTTCCTGTACAGCAAAGGACACCATCAACAGAACAAAAAGGCATCCTACAGTATGGGAGAATATATTTGTAAATGACATATCCGGCAAGGGGTTAACATCCAAAATATATAAAGAACTTACACGCCTCTACACCCAAAAAGCAAATAACCCGATTAAAAAATGGGCAGAGGATATGAAGAGACAGTTCTCCAAAGAAGAAATGCAGATGGCCAACAGACACATGAAAAGATGCTCCACATCACTAATCATCAGGGAAATGCAAATTAAAACCACAATGAGATATCACCTCACACCAGTAAGGATGGCTAGCATCCAAAAGACTAAGAACAACAAATGCTGGCGAGGATGCGGAGAAAGGGGAGCCCTCCTACACTGCTGGTGGGAATGTAAGCCAGTTCAACCATTGTGGAAAGCAATATAGAGGTTACCAAAAAACTAAAAATACAAATACCATTTGACCTGGGAATCCCACTCCTTGGAATTTACCCAAATACAACTTCTCAGATTCAAAAAGACATATGCACCCCTATGTTTATTGCAGCACTTTTTACAATAGCCAAGATATTTAAGCAACCTAAGTCTCCATCAGTAGATGAATGGATAAAGAAGAGGTCATACACATACACAATGGAATACTCTTCAGCCATAAGAAGGAAACAAATCCTGCCATTTGCAACAACATGGATGGAGCTGGAGGATATTATGCTCAGTGAAATGAGCCAGGCAGAGAAAGACAAGTGCCAAATGATTTCCCTCATTTGTGGAGTATAACAATGAAGCAAAACTGAAGGAACAAAATAGTAGCAGACTGAGAGACTCAAAGAAGGAACTAGTGGTTACCAAAGGGAAGGGGTGTGGGAGGGTGGGTGGGGAGGGTGGGAGAAGGTGATTGTGGGGTATTATGTTTAGTACACATGGTGTGGGAAATCAAGGGGAAAACAGTATAGCACAGAGAACGCAAACAGGGAATCAGTGTTATCTTACTACACTAATGGACAGTGACTGAATTAGGGTATGAGTGGGACTTGATAATATGGGTAAATGTAGTAACCACATTGTTTTTCATGTGAAACCTTCATAAGAGTGTATATCAATAATACCTTAATTTAAAAAACTGTTAAAAAAAAGAAAGAATAGACTATATATACTATATATGTAGCCTATTTTAAGTTGATAGCAAGTTGTTTGAATGCATTCTAAACTCTTCACTTTTACTCCCTGTTATTTTTTTGATGTCACACTTTACATCTTTCTATTCTGTGTATCCCTGAACAAATTGTTGTAGTTATAGTTATTTTTACAACTTTGTCTTTTAACTTTCATACTACCTTGTAAGGATTAACCCCTTCCTTTTCTATATATTTATCTTTACCTATGAGATTTTATTTTCTCGTTTTCTAATTATTAATCAGTGCTCTTTGTTTTCAGCTTAAACAAGTCTCTTTAGCATTCCTTGGAAAGCTGCTTTAGTGGTAATGAATTACTTTGGCTTTTGCTTGTCTAGACAACTCTTTACCTGTCCTTCAATTCAGAATAATAACCTTGCTGGGTAGAGTATTCTTGGCTGGACATTTTTTCCTTTTAACACTGAATATACCATACTTCTGCCTTCTGACCTGCAAAGTTTGTGCTGTGAAATCTGCTGATAGTCTAAAGGGGGTTTCTTGTACTCAACAAATTCTCTTTCTCTTGCTGCTTTTAAGATTCTTTCTTTATGTAAACTTTTGATATTTTAATTTTAAAGTGTCTTGGTGTGGATATTTTTGGGTTCATCTTGTTGGAACTCTCTGAGATTCCTGGATCTGGATGTCACTTTCCTTCACCAGGTTAGGGAAATTTTCCGTCATTATTTCTTCAGATAAGTTTTCTGCTCCTTTGTCTTTCTTCTCCTTCTGGAACCTTTATAAATGCGAATGTTATCCTGCTTGATGTCCCACAGGTCTCTTAAGCTGTCTTCACATTTTTTATAAATTCTTTTTTCTTTTTGCTACTCTGTTTAGGTGACTCCTACTGCCTTGTCTTCCAGATTGGTTATCCATTCTTCTGCTTTCTCTAGTATGCTGTTAAACACTTCTAGTGTATTTTTCAGTCCAGTTATTATATTTAGTCCAGTATTATATTCCTCATACTACTCCTATTTGGTACTTTCTTATATTTTCTATCTCTTTGTTAAAGTTGTCTCTGTGATTATCTATTTTTCTCCCAAGCATCTTTATGACCATTACTTTGAACTACTTACCTCTATTTCATTAAGGATTTTTGTGGGGTTTTATCTTGTTCTTTTGTGGGGGACATATTCCTCCATTTCTTCATTTTACTTGACTCTCTGTTTGTTTCTTATGTGTTAGGTGAAACAGCTCTCTCTCCCAGTCTTGAAAGGGTGGACTTCTGTAGGTTATGTCTCTTACTGTTTAACCTTGCCCTACTTCTTGGTCATCTCTTGAACTGTCTCTCCAATTGCTTCAGACTATGAGGCCCATAAATGCAGTTCACCCTTGCCACCAGAGCCCAGCACTTAAGGGGCATACCCTGTGTGGGCTACAAATACCCATTGGGTTAAGGGACTGTGAGGGAGTGAATAGGTGCCTGCCTGCCACCTTTTGATGTGGCTGTGGGAGTGACACTGAGGGATGGGACACTCACTAGCCACATCTGGCAGGGCTGCAGGAGTGGTGCAGGCGGGCAGGGCACTCAGCTGCCATCTCTGGCTGAGCTGCAGCTGCAGCACAGGTATTGGTGCAATCACTAGAAGGTTTGAGTGAGAGTGTAAAAACAGCTCCACTAGTGCTGCTGTTAGCAAGATAGACAAATAATGCAAGAATAGTACCTGCCAGTGCATCTGCCCCTGGAGAAAGTCCAAACAGGTTTATGCCCTTCTCAAAGATACTTTAAGACTGGCAAATGGATCTCTGCATATGATCTAGGCTCTTCAAATCACTGGGTTTTTTTTCTGGATTCCAGGGTGAGTGAGTATGTGCAGGAGACCTTAAGAACAGAGTCTCCACTGCCTACAGCCCTATGATTCTTTAGGATGGAAGCCCCACTGGTTTCAAAGCTAGATATTTTGGAGGCTGGTGTCTCCAGTGTAGGTTCCCAAAGGTTGGGGTGCCCAATGTGGGACAAAAGAAAACCCTTGCTCCTCAGGGGAAAGTTCCATATTTGTGAGACTCTGCCCAATGGTGATTTGCCACACTGCACGTGGGTTTTTGGTGAAACTATTTCCCTGTCTCTCTTAACTGTCTCAGTGTGGCCCTTTTATCCTTTGTTGTGGAGTAGCTGTTTGCTAGTCCTCAGATTCTTTTCAGAGGGAATTGTTCCATATGTAGTTGTAGATATTCTGTGTTCATTGGAGAAGGTGAATTCAGGATCTTCCTACCATGGCATCCTGAACCATCTCTTCCAACATTTAGTTTTAAAGCAAACATGGATGACACATTCCTTAAAGTTATTACAAATTTACCAATTTCTATCATATCCTAGTAGATCTGCCCCTAATTTTTAAAAGTTAACACAGACTTTGTACATGAGGAATATATTACAACTTTAAAAATAGCTTTCAGAATTTGATTCTATGAGGATGCAAAAAGATGAGTCATTTGTCTGAGAAAATAAAATGATACTGAAGACATATGTGCTTATATTAATATTAATTTTATGTGCTAATTATCAGCTACTTGTGAACTGAACTAGTTCTTCATTTTATTGGTAATCTGGAGATTTATTATGCAGCATTGAAAACTTATTCATTATTCAATCATCATGGCTTAGAAATAAATACAAGTTGGTGAGAATTTTTTGATCTAAATATTCCCTCTAAATCATTATATTATCCAGCTATAATTTGAAATATTTTGACAAAAGTACCTAAGATCTTAGCCATATCAGTTAAGTAAATACACATCTGAGTTTTAAAAAAATAATATTTTAATATACTCTAAGAAATACTACTTGGAATTTCTAAGTTAACATGAGTTTAAGGTGTCCAGATATAAGTCAGCACTTGAATGGCACCAAGAAATAAATGTTAATACTCCTTGAGGCTTTGGGCTGAGAATCATTATGCCTATGTTGCATGTGCTATAAATTTTACTTACATTCCTCTATGTGTGTGCTTATATTCCAGTATGTGTGATACTTTGCACCAAGGTGCAATATCCCAATTTACAGCCCTGGGTATTCATGTAGAATAGATGAATCATGTAGAATTCATGTTAGAGCAATCGTAGGGCTCTGGATCATCCTTAAAAATTCACCATTCTGAGTGTGAGGGGAGGGAAGGAGACAGCAGCTTCTTTGGTATCCAGTCTCTTTCCTTTGAGAGTTAGGGTAAAAGAAGTTCACTAAGCTTTTATTACTGCATTGGTAAAAAATGTTAGTAATATCCTTCCAGACAACTATGAGTATCAAAATAGGTCATGTATGTTCAGTAGGCTTTTGCCAAAAAGTACTCTAGAAAATTCCAGAGATTAAGGCATTAATAAGCATCATTTATTAATGAATATATATATGTATAACCCTTTTAAAATCTCATTGGCATTTGCAGGTATAATAGTCCTTAAATTCACTACCTTTGTGTATGACTTTCTAAAACTGTTTCTTCAAAATAATTTTTTAAAATATTAATAGATTATTGGTCAAAAATCTTCAGGTAGTCTGGATTAGCTATTTTATGAAATGTGAAAGAATCACCCTATAAAAAGAAACACAGAATGTTAATATAAATATGACTACATTTGAAATCAATTAAACAGAACTTTGACCTGGAGGAGAATCAGCCTGGTTATTAAATTAATTTGCCAAGATCAAATGATATTTTACTGTTTAGAAATGAATCTAACTAACATTTCAAAATACATTTGTTATTGGTGATAATATTTAAAGAAAGTACAACTAACTCTTAGAGAAATTCCCAAAGAAATGTTCCAAGACTTGCTTGAACAATGACACAAGAGTTTTAAAAAGTATGGTCCTGGGATGCAAGGTCAGGCAGAGACGTGTAGGCACTGAGAAAATTCTGACATAATATTTAATAATTTTTCAGTATTTAGAAGAGGTACTAGACATTGCATGGGGAAAGCCCACAAGACTCCTTTTCTCAGTAGGGCACGTCTACTTAGAAAAAGAAAGTTCTATGGGAAAGAACCAGCGCTCCCCAGATGATAGTCAGTGGCCATTTAGACCAGATCATGGGTCTCTGACATTCCACCATCCTCCTCTGTCTCAATAAGCTTATTCTTTCCAACTCTGGCAATCCCATTGTGGTAACATATATATGAGGTAATATATGGGAAAATCTGGTAAACACAATTTTCTCCATCTTGTTATATTTTCTGTGATGTTTCAGTATGTCTCATGTATTGATCTCCAGTTCACATGCTCTTTATCCACCTCTGATAGGATTTACAACTTGTGATATGTTGTACACAATTGATCATAGTGCTTTCTTTTTCATAGTCACATAGTTTGGAAAAGAGTTAACTTACTCAATTCAGAAGTTATTAAGGGAATATTCAAAGTGATGCATATGCCCCTCCTACCTTTGGAAATAAGTGCCAATCTGTTCTTCTGAAGAGTGGCCTCAGGTAGAGGTAAATAAACTAGAAACTTTAAGAATACAAAGGTTGACATTAGAACAATAACTTCGTTTTGGTTAAGTGGATCCCAAGAACATATCCACTAAATGACTTAAAAACTTTTCCATTTCCTTCTGACTATCCATTTGGTACGAAAACATATTTTTTAAGCAATGGTATATATTGTTAAATAAAATGATATGTTCAATTTCTATGAAAGCATGTACTTTAGAATCAATAAATATTTTTTGAATAAAGGCAAATGAGAGCTGAAAGAATTTTGTGAATATTTGGTCTAGTTATAAGATTCTGCTTTAAAATGACAGGTAGGAAATACTAGTCTAGTGTGAGCTGTCAAACTGAACTCTCAAAATGACAGTAAAAGAACTGGAAATTTGATCATGGTCTTGGGAAAACATGAGACCATTAAACCATCAATTATCCCAAAAAATAGTTGAAAAAATATGAGCATCATTAATAAGTTATTTTTTGTTGCTAACATTCAGAACATTCCATTTAAGAGAGTAATATTTTATAAAGATTAAAAACTCTTTCTGTATTTTAAAGTTTTGTCCATATGACTCTAGGCAAAAAGCAAAGCAAAATAAAATTGTATTTTGTCCTTCAAATTGACCACTGAAATGTCTTTTTGTCTTCTGCATAAATTTCTATCTTGTCAGTAACAAGTTTATTGACACTAAATCATGACATGTGAAACTGTTTTATATATATTTATAAGACTGAGTAAAAAATGAATTAATAAATATGATTTACTAGAATGTAATGATACAGCAAGTAGGAATATTTTATTGCCTTCAAGTAGATATTGTCTATTAGAAATTATAGATAATCTTGCTGTCAAATTTGTAATATTAAACTAGAGTGTTAAGATATGTAATTCAGTTATTAGAATACATGTCTGAATGCCCCAAGGGATGCAAAGAATGACTTACTTTAATTGCTTTTCTTTCTTTTTTTTTGTTGTTTGTTTTTGGCAAACCCTAGTCAGTGTGTCGGTTTGAGGTGAGAAACTACTTACTTTTTGTAATAAAACAATCTCACCAATTTTCAAATTGATATTGCCTTGCAAGTCCACCAATACCAGATTCAGTCCAAGCCTTAGAAATAATATGGATAAACCAGATCCACATACTACTCTTACGGACCAGTGAACAGCTTCTTCATTTCTTCTTGTCTACTCTAGGCAAGACCAGGCTTCAATAGTGTACCCATCTTTAGAGAATATAAGCACTCTGAGTCTACCATTTGATGAACAGCATTTAGAGAACTAAAGGGTAAAAGCTGGTGACCCTAATCTTCCAGCTCTGAAAAGATGTTGAAATCTGAGTTACTAGATAAAAATCCATCACCTTTGATTTGACAGGGAAAAGTATCATTTAGGTGGGAATTAACAACAGATAGTTGAGAGATACTAACATTTAATTAACTAAATAAGCGCTATAAGAAGTGATATTTGGTTCTGTAAGTTAGTTGTGAAATAATAATACTTGTTGAAGCTATAGTTGAAATTATTCGTTTTTTAGTATGTTCAAAACCCAGGATTTGCTTCAAAGGTTACTGTTTGACTAAAGTTCTAAGAAAATTCTTAATACCAGATACAAGTATATTAGCATAAAGAAAGAAACTCAACTAAAATGCAAAATATAATGAAATAAATTTAATTTTCTAAATCAAGGTTTTCATCCTATTATCAATATTCTGTCATAGATGAAATATATTCTTTCTTGAAGGGATGACAGAATTTTTATAATTCAGCTACAATGCAAGCATTTTTGTGCTCAGTGTGGACTTTGAACTCCTCACTCATCCATTGAGTTCCAATTCCATTGTTCTAAGACCTTGACCATATGATGGTTTTCAAATGGTCAACATCTACAATGTTGAGATCTGCCAAATAGCAAATCAACCTTTATAATTAAAGTTGACAAGCTGACAAGAAAAATAAGTGTATACTTGTATGTATATATGAATTTTTATGTCACATTGCCCTCTGTACACTTGTTTGCTTTCTGTCAATAGCCGAAGGCTCATTTCCCTGCACCAGCATGTTACATTCCAAGGTCTTCAGACAGCTCCCCTTCGCCCTAGTGAGTCTGTTGATTAATTTTGGATACTCTTTTTAATTAACACCCCAAAGGATATCTAGCTTATCTAGCCTATAGTCCATAAAAAACAAGTGAATCTGAAGAATAATGACCCAGGGAGACAGGCACACTTTCTCCAAATGATGTGATAGGAACACTGAGTCTCTCAAAAGTCAAAATTGTGTCAGGCAATGCCTAGGGACGACATAGGCCTTTAATCAGGGCGAAAATAGAGATTTGTATTAGTCTAATTTAATTTTCATTCGGACAAGGAGCGGAGTGATACATGCCCCTTGACGGATGAAACATGGCACCCCAGCGCGGTCATGGCTGCCTTGGCCTTGATTAGTAACTAGTCCCATTTTGACCTCCAGGCAGATGAATTGACGAAGGTCAGAAAAAAGTGAAGCAATTAAAACAGTAAGATGAAGTAGGAAACTAGCTAATTGTACCCAAATCTGTGAAACCTAATCAGAGAACCAAGAAATATGATGTTCATGGCAGGTTTCATAAGTATGTCTAAAAACATTAATCCTTAAATGTGAGGATTACAACTAAACAACTCTGACAAGGCTAGCTCCACAAAGAAAATTTAAGTTAGTATCTTTTAAAAACCTTTTCTGAGAAGCAGTTTTGAGAATTATATGTTAAACCAACTGTTGCATCTGTCAGAAGTAGAAAGACGTTCAGTCCTCTTTAATTTCTAGTCTATGTGAAGAACAGATGAAAAAAAAACCTATTTTGACTTCTCAAGCAAATCTTAAACCAAACTAACCTAGACATCTGATTTAAAAAATCACAAATAAATCCAGTTTTAACTATAGTTTTCACTGTATTTCATTCTAGACCACTTGAATTTGCATAGTGTAGGTAAGGAGCATTTTTGAAGCTGAGTCATCTAATTGCTACTATCATGCTAGCTGTACTCAGCTCTGAGCAGCTCTACATTTAGAAAAGCATATGCCATCCTATCTGTTCCTCTTCAGGGGGAAAATTTTTTTCCAGTTGATATACTACATTCCATTTTTACACTTACTAACAAAATACTGAAGTTGTTTCATCTTCATCATTTGGATGTTTGAAACCTCTAACCTTCAAAAGTCTGTTAACTAGCCAATTTTTAATAATTTACCATGAAGAAATGTGGATGCATTTCATTGTATTTCTTAATCTAAAATAAGAGTGAAAGGCCACAACTTAAAATAACAGTTAAACATGTTACAATTTCAAGGCAGTGGGTCTTAAAAGAAGAAATGTAATTGTTTATATAGTTACTCTTCAATTTGCAACACAAATGCCTACTTTCATAGTGTTCATTCATTTATTCATTCAGTCAGTTAAGCAGCAAACATTTATTGTCTTCCATGAATTAAATGCTGCAAAAACTATTGTTTCCGCAAAATGAATATAGAAGCTCCTCAAGTGGTTCTAAATTCCCACTTCTCTGTGTGCATATCCTCTGCAATTTGATGTTGTCCCTTTCATGAAATGGTGGGATTTATTTCTCCACACCTTAAATCTGAGGTAGACTGTATGACTTACTGTGACCAATGAACCTTCAGAAAATATAAAGCAAACAGGCTTGAAAAGCACTTTCACACTGGTACTTGGAAAGGGAAATTCAGGACATCAAAGTCTGGTGATGACTCAGGAAAAAATTATAGCAAAAGAGACTCATATACTGAGATGTCAATCATACTGTTGCATTAATGAAGTTACTTTAATGTGAAAAACATCTGGCTAAATATATTCATATTATGACTAGTATTGTGACTATAAAGATATAGGATTAAATTATTAATAAACAATATTAACAAATGTACTAGAATTTGATTATAGATGTTTAGCTCTCCAACACTATTGAACGTCTAGCCTAACTTTGCTGAATTATTTTTTCAAGTGTGAAAAATCAGGCATATTTATAAGGAAGTGTTTCTGGGTTATCTATTCCGTTCCATTTACCTGTGTGTCTATCTCTCTGCCAATACCACAGAGTCTTGATTACTGTACTACATTATGTCCTGAAATTACTGATTCCTCAGACTTTGTCCTTCCTTTTTAAACATCATTTGAATTATTCTAGTTCCTTTGCCTTTTCATATGAATTAAATAATTTTCATATGAATTTTATAATAACTTTAACTCTATCTACAAAAAATCTTGGTAGGATTTTGATAAGGACTACATTACACCTATATATCAATTTGAGGGAAATAGGCATTTTACTATGTTTCATTAGACTTATACAAAAGTGTTTCATTTTCTTTCAAACAATTTGAAATAATTATTTTGCTCTCTGTGTCCAAATGTTTATTAATAGTGTAGAGAAATATAATAAATTTTTGAATGATTTTTATCCTTCAAACTTGCTGAATTACCTTTATATGTTATAGATGACCTCATTACATATTTGGTTGTATATTCTTTAGGATGCTACATAAACAAGCATGTCATTTATGAATAGGGACACTTGTATTTCTCCCTTTCCAGTTTGCATACATTTTATTTCCTTTTCTCACCTCATTGTACTAGTCAGAACTCCTAGTCCTATGTTAAATTAAAGTGTTGAGAGCAGATATTCTTGCTTTGTTCCTAAAAGTAGAGAAAAAGCATTCTTTCATTATTAAGTATTATGTTAGTTGTGGGACTTTTGTGGGAGATTTTTATCAAGTTGAGGAAAGATCTCGATATTCCTAGTTTGCTAAGTTTTTTTATTATGAGTGGGCATTAAACTTCATCAAATACTTTTATTTCATCAACTGATATAATTATGTGATTTTTTTTCATTTTTAGTATGTTAATATCATGAATTACATTGACTGATCTGAACCAGACTTTCATTCCTGGAATAAACTCAACTTATTCCTGGTGTACGATTCTTTTTATATATTGCTGAATTCCTTTAGCAAATATTTTGTTGAGGGTTTTACATCTATACCAGAGGAATCATGGTCTGTACTTTTCTTTCTTTTTTTTTTTATTAAGTCTTGTTTGGTAGCAAGATAATACTAGTTTCAGAAAATTAAATGTGATGTTTTCTCTTCTTCTATTTTCTGGAAGAAATTTTATTGAATTGGTACTAATTCTTCCTAAAATGTATGGTAGATTTCCCCAGAGAAACAATCTGATACTGGAGATTTATTTTCTGGGAATCCTCCATTTGTGAATTCAATTTCGTCCATAGTTTAAGGATGTCTCAAATTATCAAGTTAATATTTGGTGAATTGTGGTAGTTTGTGCTTCTTGAGAAATTTTCCATTTCATCCAAGTAGTTAAAATTATTTGTATAAAATTTCATACCATTGACTTATTCATGCTTTGATATCTCAAGATCTATAGTGATAGCTCTTATTTCATTCTTGATATTAACAGTTTTGGTCTTCTGTTGTTTTTGTTTTTGGTTTTTTTGTTACTCTTGCTAAAAGGTTTGTCAGTTTTATATGTTGTTTCAAAGAAACATTTTTGTTTCATTGATTTTTCTCTATTGCTTTTCTGTTTTCAATTTTATTGGTTTATGTTCCTACCTATATTATCCCCTTTCTTTCACTTGCTTTGAGCTTATTCAGAACTTCTTTTACATTACTGATTTAAGACTTTTCCCTTTTTTTGTGTAACATTTATTACTATAAATTTCCCTCTGAGCAATGCTTCAGATATCACCAAGAAATTTTGATATGTGGTATTTTCATTTTCATTGTCTTAAATATATCTATGGGTTTCTCTTGTCCCTTCCTCTTTGATCTCTGTATTATTTATTTAGAAAACTGTTTAGTTTCTAAGTGTTTGGATATTTTCTGTCATGGGTATCTACATTGATTTCTCTTTGGTCAGGTTAACATTCTCTGTATGATTTCGGTTCTTTTAAATAATTGAGGTTTCTTTTATGGGCCACAGTTTAGACTATCTTGGTATATGTTTCATGAGCACTGACAAGAAGGTGTATTCTGTCTTTGGGTGAAGTGTTCTATAGATGTTGATGAGAACCTTTCTGTTGATGTCATCGTTCAGTTCATCTCTGTGCTTACTATTTTCCTGTCTAGTTGCTCTATAAGTTAAGAGAGGGGTGTTGAAGTCCCTAAGTATAATTTTCAATGTATCTATATTTCCTTCCAGTTCAAGTATTCCTTCACGTATTTTGAAGCTCCATTGTTTAGTGTGGATCCATTTTGGTTTGCTGTGTTTTCTTGGCGGTTAGATAGATCTCTTCTACCATTATACAATTCCTCTTTCTGTCTCTTGTTTTCTTTGCTCTGAAATCTACTTTTTATGATATTAATATAGCTACTACTTTTCAAAAAATTAGTGTTTCCACCTTCCTACTTTCAAAAAACTATGTAATTATATTCGAAGTGAGTTTCTTATAGATAGCATATAGTTGGTTTATTTTTAAATTCACTGTCACTTTCTTTTTTAATTGATGTTAAGTAGACCACCTACATTTAATGTAATGACAATTTGCTTTCTTCTTATTCTCAGGTTTTCATTTCAGTTTTTTTTCTACCTTCTAATAGGTTACTTGACTGTTTTTTTAATTTATCTATAGTGTTTTTTAGTATGTCTTTTTACACATAGCCTTTTTAGTGATTAGTCTAGGTATTACATTATTTATAACAACAATCTACTGATGTCAGCAATTGACCTGTTTGAGGGAAGTGTATAAACTTTACCTACGTTTATCTCCCCTTACCCTCTCCTGTTTAAAATGTAATTGCATTAAATATTTCCCCTACATACAATGAGAATACCATCAGAAAGTAATAATTTTTGCTTTAGTTATCAAACATATTGTAAAAAACTCAAGGAAACAAGGAAAATATATTGTATTTTTCCATATTTTTACTATTTCCATTTTTTTCCTCCCTTGCTGATGGTCCAAGATTTCTTCTTCCCTCATTTCCTTTGTTTATAAAGAACTTTCTTTGAACATTTTTTTTATTAAGGTATCATTAATATACACTCTTATAAAGATTTCACAAGTAAAACAATGGGGTTATTACACTTACCCTTATTATCGAGTCCCCCCCCATAACCCATTGCAGTCACTGCCCATCAGTGTAGTAAGATGCCACAAAGTCCCTACGTGTCTTCTCTGTGCTACACTGTTATCCCCATGACCCCACACACATCATGTGCCCCAATCATGATACCAAAAGATCCCCTTCGCCTTCCCTCCCCACCTGGCCTCCCTCACCGCTCCTCTTTAGTAACTACTAGTCGCTTCTTGGAGTCTGTGAGTATGCTGCTGTTTTGTTCCTTCAGTTTTGCTTCATTGTTATACTTCACAAATGAGGGAAATCGTTTGGTATTTGTCTTTCTCTGCCTGACTTTCTCACTAAGCATAATACCTTCTAGCTCCATCCATGTGGTTGCAAATGGTAGGATTTGTTTCTTTCTTATGGCTGAATAGTATTCCATTGTGTATATGTACCACCTCTTCTTTATCCATTCATCTACTGATGGGCACTTAGGTTGCTTGCATACCTTGGTTATTGTAAATAGTGCTGTAATAACCGTAGGGGTGCATATGTCTTTTTGAATCTGAGAACTTGTTTTCTTTGGGTAAATTCCTTGGAGTGGAATTCCCAGGTCAAGTTGTATTACTATTTTTAGTTTTTTGAGGAACCTCCATATTGCTTTCCACAATGGTTGAACTAGTTTACATTCCCACCAGCAGTGTAGGAGGGTTCCCCTTTCTCCGCATCCTCACCAGCATTTGTTGTTCCTAGTCTTTTCAATGTTGGCCATCCTAACTGGTAGGAGGTGATATCTCACTGTAGTTTTAATTTGAATTTCCCTGAAAATTAATGATGTGGAGCATCTTTTCATGTGACTATTGGCCATCTGAATTTCTTCTTTGGAGAAGTGTCTGTTCATATCCTCCACCCATTTTTAATCAGGTTATTTGCTTTTTGGGTGTTGAGGCATGTGAGTTCTTTATATATTTAGGATGTCAACCCCTTGTCAGATATGTCACTTACAAATATATTCTCCCATACAGTAGGATGACTTTTTGTTCTGCTGATCATGTCCTTTGCTGTACAGAAGCTTTTTAGCATGATGTAGTCCCATTTATTCATTTTTTATTTTGTTTCCCTTGTCCAAAGAGATGCATTCAGGAAAAAGTTGCTCATGTTATATTCAGGAGATTTTTGCCTATGTTGACTTCTAAGAGTTTTATAGTTTCCTGACTTACATTCAGGTCTTTGATCCATTTCAAGTTTACTTCTGTGTATGGGGTTAGACAATAATCCATATTCATTCTCTTGCATGTAGCTGTCCAGTTTTGCCAACATGGGTTGTTGAAGAGGCTGTCGTTTCCTCACTGTATATCCATGGCTCCTTTATCATATATTAATTGACCATATATGCTTGGGTTTATATCTGGGTGCTCTATTCTGTTCCATTGGTCTATGGGTCTGTTCTTGTGCCAGTACCAAATTGTCTTGATTACTGTGGCTTTGTAGTGGAGCTTAAAGTCAGGGAGCATAATTCTCCCTGCTTTATTCTTCCTTCTCAGGATAGCTTTGGCTATTCAGGGTCTTTTGTCATTCCATATGAATTTTAGAACTATTTCTTCTAGTTCATTGAAGAATGCTGTAGGTATTTTGATTGGGATTGCAATGAATCTGTAGATTGCTTTAGGCAGGATGGCCATTTTGACAATATTAATTCTTCCTATCCATGAGCACAGGATGTGTTTCCATTTGTTTGTATCTTCTTTAATTTCTCTCATGAGTGTCTCATAGTTTTCAGAATATAGATCTTTCACTTCCTTTGCTAGGTTTATTCCTAGGTATTTTATTCTTTTTCATGCAGTTGTGAATGGAATTGTTTTCCTGATTTCTCTTTCTGCTAGTTCATCATTAGTGTATAGGAATGCAACAGATTTCTGTGCATTAATTTTGTATCCTACAACTTTGCTAAATTCAGATATTAGATCTAGTAATTTTAAAGTGGATTCTTTAGGGATTTTTGTACAATATCATATCATCTGCAAACAGGGACAGTTGAACTTCTTTCTTGCCAATCTGGATACCTTTTATTTCTTTGTGTTGTCTGATTGCTATGGCTAGGACCGCCAGAACTATGGAGAATAAAAGTGCAGAGAGTGGGCATCCTTGTGTTGTTCCCAGTCTTAAAGGAAAAGCTTGCAGCTTCTCACTCTTAAGTATAATGTTGGGTGTGGGTTTGTCATATATGGCCTTTATTATGTTGAGGTAATTGCCCTCTGTACCCATTTTGTTGAGAGTTTTTGTCGTGAATGGATGTTGAATTTTGTCAAATGCTTTTTCAGCATCTATGGAGATAATCATGTGGTTTTTTTCCTTTTTATTGATGTGGTGAATGACGTTGATGGATTTTCAAATGTTGTACCATCCTTGCATCCCTAGAAGAAATCCTACTTGATCATGATGGATGATCTTTTTGATGTATTTTTGAATTCAGTTTGCTAATACTTTGGTGAGTATTTTTGCATCTATGTTCATCAGGGATATTGATCTATTGGTCTCTAATTTTCTTTTTTTTGTGGTGTCTTTGCCTGGTTTTGGTATTAGAGTGATGCCGGCCTCATAGAATGAATTTAGGAGTATTCCCTCCTCTTCTACTTTTTGGAAAACTTTAAGAAGTTTGGGTATTGGTTCTTCACTAAATGTTTGATAAAATTCAGCAGTGAAACCATCTAGTCCAGGATTTTGTTCTTAGGTAGATTATTGATTACCAGTTCAATTTCATTGCTGGTAATAGGTCTATGCAGATTTCCTGTTTCTTCCTAGGTCAACCTTGGAAGTTTGTACTTTTCTAGAAAGTTGTCCATTTCTTCTAGGTTGTCTAGATTGTTAGCATACAATTTTTCATAGTATTCTCTCATAATTGTTTGTATTTCTGCAGTGTCTGTAGTGATTTTTCCTTTCTCATTTCTCATTCTATTTATGTGTGTAGACTCACGTTTTCTCTTGATTAGTCCTGCTAGAGGTTTATCTATTTTGTTTGTTTTCTCAAAGAACCATACCCTGCTTTCATTGATTCTTTCTATTTCTTTATTCTTCTTGATCTTATTTATTTATGCTCTAATCTTTATTATGTCCCTCCTCCTACTGACTTTGGGCCTCATTTGTTCTTCTTTTTCTAGTTTCATTTATTATGAGTTTAGACTGCTCTAATGGGATTGTTCTTCTTTCCTGAGGTAGGCCTGTACTGCAATGTACTTCCCCCTTAGCAAGGCCTATGCTGCATCCCACAGATTTTGTGGTGTTGAATTATTGTTCTCATTTGTCTCCATATATTGGTTGATCTCTGTTTTTATTTGGTCATTGATCCATTGATTATTTAGGAGCATGTTATTAAGCCTCCATGTGTTGATGGACTTTTTCATTTTCTTTGCATAAGTTATTTCTAGTTTCATACCTTTGTGATCTGAGAAGCTAGTTGGTACAATTTCAATCTTTTTGAATTTGCTGAGGTTCTTTCTGTGGCCTAGTATATGATCTGTTCTTGAAAGTGTTCCATGGGCACTTAGAAGAATGTGTATCCTGTTGCTTTTGGATGGAGTGTTCTATAGATGTCCATTAGGTCCATCTGTTCCAATACTTTGATCAGTGCCTCTGTCTCCTTACTTATTTTGTTTTGTTGATCCATCCTTTGGACTGAATGGTGTGTTGAAGTCTCCTAAAATGAATGCTTTGCATTCTATTTCCCCCTTTAATTCTGTTAGTATTTGTTTCACATATGTAGTCCCTCCTGTGTTGGGTATATAGATATTTATCATAGTTCTATCCTCTTGTTGGATTGACCTCTTAATCATTACGTAATGTCCTTCTTTGTCTCTTGTGACTTTCTTTGTTTTGAAGTCTATTTCGTCTGATACAATTACTGCAACTCCTGCTTTTTTCTCCCTATTAGTTACATGAAATATCTTTTTCTATCCCTTTACTTTTAGTCTGTGTATGTCTTTGGGTTTGAAGTGAGTCTCTTGTAGGCAGCATATAGACCCGTCTTGTTTTTTTATCCATTCAGTGACTCTATGTCTTTTGATTTGTGCATTCAGACCATTTACATTTAGGGTGATTATCGATAGGTATGTACTTATTAGCCTTGCATGCTTTAGATTCGTGGTTACCAAAGGTTCAAGGGTAATTCCCTTAATATTTAACTGTCTAATTTAACTCACTTAGTATGCTACTACAAACACAACCTAAAGTTTCTTTTCTTTTTCCTCCTTTTTCTTCCTCCTCCATTCTTTATATATTAGGTATTATTTTCTGTACTTTTTGTCTATC
This sequence comes from Smutsia gigantea, assembly GCA_032199065.1. Lineage (NCBI taxonomy): Eukaryota > Metazoa > Chordata > Mammalia > Pholidota > Manidae > Smutsia > Smutsia gigantea. Next base: position 245,678 of record JAVSCE010016891.1, read on the forward strand.
CCTTGATTGACTTTGGAGGTAGTTGATTTTATTTTGCATCTGCTTAGTAATTAATTGTTCTACTTTCTTTACTGTGGTTTTATTTCCCCTGGTGACAGCTATTTAGCCTTAGGAACACTTACATCTATAGCAGTTCCTCCAAAATACATTGTAGAGGTGGTTTGTGCGAGGTAAATTCTCTCAGCTTTTGCTTATCTGAAAATTGTTTAATCCCTCCTTCAAATTTACATGATAACCTTGCCGGGTAGAGTATTCTTGGTTCGAGACCCTTCTGTTTCATTGCATTAAATATATCATGCCACTCCTTTCTGTCCTGTAAGGTTTCTGTTGAGAAATCTGATGATAGCCTGATGGGTTTTCCTTTGTATGTGATCTTTATTCTCTCTCTAGCTGCTTTTAAAAGTCTGACTCATCCTTGATCTTTGCCACTTTAATTATTGTATGTCTTAGTGTTGTCTTCCTTAGATCTCTTGTGTTGGGAGATCTGTGCACCTCCATGACTTGAGAGACTATCTCCTTCCCCAGACTATAGAAGTTTTCAGCAATTACCTCCTCAAAGACACTTTCTGACCCTTGTTCTCTCTCTCCTTCTTCTGGTACCCCTATAATGAGAATATTATTCCATTTGGATTGGTCACACAGTTGTGTCAGTATTCTTTCATTCTTAGAGATCCTTTTTTCTCTGTGACTCAGCTTCTTTGTATTCCTTTCTTTAATTTCTATTCCATTTACCTTCTCTTCTACTACATCTAATCTGCTTTTAAATCCCTTCATTATATGTTTCATTCATGTATGGAATTTCTTAATGATTGAATCTCCATCCTAAATTCGTCCCTGAGTTCTTGAATATTATTCTGTACCTTCATGAGCATGTTTATGATTTTTATTTTGAACTCTCAGGAAGATTGGTGAGTTCAGTTTCACTTGGGCCTTTTTCTGGTGTTTGTGAGGTTTTGGTTTGAACCAGGTTCCTTTGACATTTCATATTTTTATATGCCGCCCACTAGTGCCCAGAAGCTCTAGTCTCTGGAGCTTCTCAGCCCCTGGACTGATATCGGTGGTTGCAGGGTAGTGGCACTGGTGCTTAGGGGGGGAGAGCTGTTTCCTGCTTCCTGGCTCCACTGCCTGTCTCCACTGTCAGGCCAGTGGGCTGAGCACACAGGTGTAATCCTCTGTGCTTTGCATTTGTAGCTGCTGTAGGTGGGGCCTCCCTTTAGCAGCCCTGCCGGTTTGTGAGCCAGTGCCTGCAGGCCAGGAGGAAGGTGCAGCAGGCTGCGTCTCACAGTGGGGGGCCTTGGAGCTGAGTAGCCATCCAGGGGGATGGAATGCCTGCTGCTCCTGAAAGTTCCCAACCTGCTGGGCAAAGTGCACCCAGACAATTTTGTCCACCTATCCTTTCTCCTGAACAGCAAGCTCTGCAATCCTTGCCCCTTTAGCAGCCCTCTCATTGTTAGGAAGACTCTCAGACTGGCCACCTTTCTTTTGTCCCAGAGCAGCTGGATGTGGATCCCTGCTTTCCACAAATGGCTGGAGTCACAGTCTCCACGTATTCTGTCTTAGCTTTCCAACCGCACTAATCTCCAGAGCACTATGCAATGTAGGTTTGTTCTCCCAAAGCAGATCTCCAGGGCTGGGTGTTCAGCAGTCCTAGCCTTCCACCCCCTCCCCACTCTGTTTGTCTTCCTTCCACCTGTGAGCTGGGGGGTAGGAAGGGCTTGGGTCCCACCAAATCAAGGCTTTAGTACATTACCCTGTTTCACGAGGTCTGCTCTTTTCTCCAGGTATATGCAGTCTGGCACAGCCTTCTTTCCTGTTGCTTTTTTAGGATTACTTGTATTCACTATATTTTCATATTATATGTGGTTTTGGGAGTAGTTCTCTGTCTCACCTCTCACACCACCATCTTTAATTCTTGGAATCTCTGTCTTCCTTGAACATTTTTAAGTGTTTTTACACTGATGACAAATCTCTTAGTTTTGCTTCATCTGAGAATATAAGGATTTCCTTATTCCTATAGGATATTTTCACTGGATAAGAATTCTTAGTTGACAGAACAAACTGGTCTTCTTCCTTTTGGCTTCTGTGTTTTATGATGGGAAATCTGCAGTCATTCAAATTGTTTTCCCCTTCAGGCGATGTTCTGTTTCTCTCTGGCTGTTTTCAAGATACTTGTTTTGAATTTTTCAGAATTTTGACAATGAGTTCCTACTATAGATTTCACTGGGTTTATCCAGCTTGGCTTTCACTCAGCATGAATCTGTAAGTTTATATTTTTTCCCAAACATGAGAAATTTTAATCATTTTTCTTCAAGCACTTTCTCTAGCTTGGACTTCTTATTTGTCTCCCTTTGAAATTCTGATGGCACAGAATTCAGATCTCTTTCTATAAGCCCTCATATCCCTGAGAGTTTTTACTTATGGTAGGCTTTAGATGGTGTAATTTCTAGTGTTTTATCTCCCATTTCAGTCATTCTTTCCTCTGTCCCTTCCATCCTGATGTTGAGCACCTCTGGCATTTTGTCTCTATTTTAGTTTTTGTATTTTTGAATATAGTTGTTGCTTATATCTTCCATTTGTTTACTGAGATGTTTTATTTATTCACCAAGACCTTCTATTTTTTGTTTCAAGAGTAAATCATAAGTTCTTGCTGACGCCTTTTAATGATGATTCCTTTAAGCCTTTGTCATAATCATAATAGCTCTCATCTTAGTGTTGCCATCTCCTGCTTTTTTATTCAAGTTGAAATATTGCTGATTCTTGTCATTCTGGGCAATATATTTTGAAACTCCAGCTCTTATTTAAATCTTCTATATATTTGACCTCCTTTGACACTGCTCTGGCAAGGAAAGGGAGACACCACCTTGCTGCTGCAAGATCTCTGTGGAAGTCCAGATTCCTTGGTCATCCTCCACTAACACCTAAGTTAGGGATCTCCTTGATAGGCTGGGCAGATGTGGCTCCCCATTTAGACTCCACTGATATCACCTTGGATGGGAGTGGCAAGAGTGCATCCTTGCTGTTATGTATGCCCCTCCTCACCACAGACCAACTGATGCCATGGGGAATATCGCCTTGTTATTGTTGGACATTCATCAATGTCTTGACTGACTATTAGGCCTCCCTGACACCATCCCAGTGCAAAAGGGGAGAGATGCCATATTACTGCTGGTTGCGGGTGGAAGATGCAACTCCATTCTGGTATGAAGTGACACTGAGGGGATGAGGAGTAGAATATTTGTGGTCTCCACTGACATTGATAGAATTTGAATAGGAAGTTGTGTTACCACCTGAGATGAATGAAAGTCCTGGCCCCTGCATGACATTTACTGATATCATCTCAGTAGGGATGGGGGCAGGGAGCAGGGCACTAAGGGGATTTATATGCCTCATTACTTAATGGTAAAGGTGGACATGTGAATGTGGGTGGTATCGTTTTCCTGATCTGTTGACTAATATAGAGTAGTTATATTCTGAAATTTTTCTGTTCTAGACTGTCTCTCTCTGGTTACAAAGAATAAGCTTTTCTTGTGGCTTTTTTGTGCCTTTTGGTATTTCTGGGTAGCTAGCTTCTTCAGCATGAAGTAGGGAATGTATGAGGCAAAAGTAAACCTAGGGATCTCATTATCATGTAGTTCCTTGTGTTCTGAGTTGCCTAGCCGGTCTGTCCCCTCTCCCCCACTTTAAGAGTCTTCTCATGTTTAGTTTATATATGATGTCCACAAGCTGTAGTTTTACTTAGAAGTTAAAACAGAGAGAGTATGCCTACTCCATACTCAGAAGCAGAAGTATTGATTTTTAAATTTAAGTGTCAAATTATTATTTGCTGTATATAAAAACACATTTCATTTTTGTATATTGATCTTATATCCAGCAACACTGTAAAATGCATTTATTAATACTATCATATTTCATAGAAACCATGGGGCTTATCTTCATAGACAATCATGCTGTCTGCAAAGGAAGGGAATGTTACTTTTTACCTTCTGATCTAGATGACTTTTATGTCTGTGCTTGCCTTATGACAGTGAGTATAATGTCCAGTATAATGATGAAAATTTTCTCCTGGATGACATTTTTAGAAAGAGGAATTTTCTTTCTATTACTAGTTGTTGAGGTGTTTTTCTTTTACATCAGAAATAAATGTTGGATTTTGTTAAATGCTTTTTCTTATTGAGATGGTCATATGATTATATGGGTTTTTCCTTTTCTTTTTAAGTCTTTTAACATGGGGAATTTCATTGGTTGGTTTTCAAAGGTTAAAGGACTTTGTATTTCAGGGAATAACCTCTCTTGGCCATGATGTATTATATTTTTATATAATGTTGGGTTTAATTTTATAAACTTGTGTTAATAACCTTTGCTTTTATTCTCATGAGTTATATTGGTCAATACATCTTTTCTCTAAATGCCATTATCATGTTTTAGTATCAGAATAATGCTGGCCTTACAGCATTTATCCTCCTCTAAAAATATCTAGAAAAGTTTGTTTAGAATTTGTATTTTTATTAACTAAATATTTGATGGACTTTACTAGTGAGGTCATCATTCCTTGCAGATTTCTTTGTGGGAAAAAATTTTAAATATAAGACAAAGTTTTTAATAAATATAGGATTATTCATAGAACTTATTCTTTTTGGAGTGAGCTTAGATAGTTTAAGTCATTCAAAAATTTGTCCATTTCTTCAAGTTGTTGAATTTATTGGAAAAAAATTGTTCACCTTTGTGATAGTCAGAATTCTCCCCAAGATTTCTGGCCCCTGATGTATGCATACCTTCTCCCAGTTATTCATCCAAACACTAACCTGAGCACTGTTGTGAAGGGATTTTACACATGTAATTAAGATCTCAAATCAGTTGACCTTAAGACAGAGAGATTCTCTATTGGGATGACCTAATCACATGAGCTTTTTAAAAGCACATAGGATTCCATGGTTGGTCATATAGGAGGAAGTCAGAGAGATGTGCTCCAACCTGGCTGGAAAAAGTCAAACATTCATACTGTGGTCACCTTCTAGGAACCTAGAGTGTTCCTTGACCAACAGATAAGAGGGAATAGGGAGCCTTACTAATACAAATAAAGGAAAATAAATTCTGCCAACATCCAATTAGGACTCAGGCCCAGATGGGACCTACCTACATCCTCAGCCAACACTCTTATTTCATCTCAGTGAAACTGAGTTAAGAATCCATCCAATTCATGCCCCAACTTCTGAACTAAAGAAGGTGTGAGATAAAAAAATTTGTATTGTTTAAGTCACTTTGTTCCAATTTATTACCCTGCTATAGAAAACCAGGATAACAGTGTTCCATTATTATCCTTGTAATATCTTTAGAATCTATAGTGAGATCACATCTCATTTCTAATATTGTTAATTTTTGTTTTCTCATATTCCTGTTCAGTCTTGCTGGAAGTTTATCAATTTAATTTATCTTTTCAGAGGATAAGATTTGGTTTTATTTTGTCTATTGTTCTGTTATCAGTTTCACTGATTTCCACTTTGGTCTTTATCACTTCCCTTCTACTTGCATTGGTGTTAGTTAGTGTGCCCTACTTTCTCCGGTTTTTTAGGGTAGAGATTAATGTTATTGATTTGAAAGCATTGTTCTTCCCCAATGTTTAGTGTTTAGTGATAGAAATTTCCCTGTTAGTTCTACTTAGCTAATCCCACTAAGACTGATATGTTTTCATTTCCATTCTATTTAATTGCTTTCTGATTTCCCTTTTGATTTATTCCTGGATCTATGGGTTATTTGGTGTGTTATTTTGTTTGTGAATCCTCAGGCTGCTCTCACATATCTTTCTGTTCATTTCTAATTTATTTCCATTTGTTCAGAGACCTTACTTTGTATAATTTGAATCATTGTATGTCCCAGAATATGGTCTTTCAAGTGCACAGAGAACACATGTATTCTACTCTTGTCTGGTGCAGTGTTCCATAAGGTCAATTAGATGACGCTGATTTATAGTACTGTTGAAAGCTCTATGTCCTTAATGGTTTACTTGTTTAATTAACTGTTGAGAGAAGTGTTTAAAACTTTTACTATAATTGTGGATTTGGCTATTTCTCCTAATAATGATATCAGTTTTTGCTTCATATTCTTTGAAGCTCTCTTTTAGATGCATCAATATTTAGGATAGATCATCATGTTATTGTGATGAAGTGATTATTTTTACCCTGGTAATATTCTTTGTTCTGAAATCTACTTTTTGTGATTAATGTAATTGCCTCTACTTTATACTGATTAGTTTTAGAATGATATACATTTTTACTTCTTTCACTTTTAATCTATTGTTGTTTTTGTATTTAAGGTGTTTTTCTTATAGGCAGCATAAAGAGAGAGATTTTTTTTAATCCAATACTGCAAGTGTTTAGGTCATTGTATATGGTTATTGATGTTATATTAAATCCACCAAATTGTTCATTGTTTTCTATTTCTTCCAGTTATTCTTTGTTCCCTTTTTCCTCCTTTTTTTGAGAGTATTTCTATGACTTCATTTTATCTCTTTTTGGCTTATTAATTATATCCTTGTTTATCTTGAATGATTGTCTTAGGAATTATATTAATATAGTCTAGCTTTAAGTTCACCTACAGCATAAGAATCTTACAGCACTAAATGTCCATGTCTCTCCTTCTGGACTTCATGCAATTGTTGTCATACATTTTAATTTAACTCATATTACATTGTGTTTTTATTTTGGCTTTAAAGAGTCAGTTACCTTTTAAAGAGGTTTAAAATTTCAGAAAAAAAGGAATTTTGTGTTTAGCTGTGTATTACTGCTCTTTTTCTGTATTTGCTATGTATTTCTGGTGCTCATTTCTTTGTGTAAACCCAGATTTCCATCTAATATTATTTCCTTCTTCCTAAAAGAACTCCCTTTAGTATATTTTTGTTCAGTGAAGACTCTGATATTGAAATTTATTCAAGTTTGTCTATCAGAAAGTTTTATTTCCTTTTTATTCTTGAAATATATTTTCAAACAGCATAAAATTTAGGATTGACAGTTTTATCTTTTCCATTCAGACCTTTACAGATGTTCTTCCACCCTATTCTCGAGTATGGTTTTCATGTATAATCTTTTGCTTAGCACATAAACATATTTGCATTCAATTTTCCCTCTATATTCTTGATATATAGAATACAGTTGTGATAATTAGTTCCAACATTCTGACTTGGTTCCTTTGATTGATTTTCCTCCTCATTACAAATTATGTTTTCCAACTTGTTGAATGTCCAACATTTCTCACTGGATGCCAGGCACAATTTTTCTTGTTGATTCTTGGATATTTTTGAATTTCTGTAAATATTATTGAGCTTTACTCTGTGATGCAGTTAATTTACTTAGAGACAGTTTTTCATTTTCCAATCATTATTTCAAGCTTCAGCAAGAAGCATTTACTCTGTGATTAGGTTCATTCTACTACGGAGGCAATACCTTCTGAAATCATACCCAGTGTCTCATGAATTGTGAGGGCTTCCTCTGTGGAAGCTGGAACCCAAACTAGTTCAGCTTTGACGGAGCTTCACTGATTAACCCCTCTGCTCCTTTCTGGAGGTACTTTTTCCCTTATTTGCATAAACTGATCAGTATGCAGCTGAAGATGAGTCAAGCCTTCAGAGCTCTCTTTATGTCTAGGTCTCTTTTCTCTGGGACTCTGATACGTGAACTCCAATTCTCTTGGTTTCCTGGACTCTCAGCTCCATCTCTTGACTCAGAGAAATCACAGGGCACTATCTCCATTCCCTCTCTGTTATGAGCTGAATTGTATGCCCCACCCCACCCTAAAAAAAAGATATATTGTCCTAACTTCTAGTACCTTATGATGTGCCTTTATTTGGAAATAGAGTTGCTGCAGAAATATTTAGTTAAGAGGAGGTCATACCAGAGTAAGATGGGTCCCTTTCCCAATCTGCTTGGTGTCTGTATAAGAAGATGGCTGTGTAAAAGGAGAGTTCACAGGGAGATGCCATGTGATGATAAGGACAGAAACTCTAGTTGTGCATTTGCAAAACAAGGAACACCAGAAATTCCCAGCAGACTACCAGGAACTAGAAGGAGACAAGGGAGTGTTCCCTTATAGGTTTCAGGGAGAGCACTGCCCTGCAGACACCTTGATTTCAGACTTCTAGGCTCCAGAACTGTGAGACCATAAATTTCTATTGTTTTGAAATACCCCATTTGTAGCATTTTGTTACAATAGGCCTGAAAGCTAATATACTCAACCTATCCTGTGGCCTGGTAATTCTCTCTAGGTAGCAATTTGGAGCAATACCAGAAATCATCTAGTTTGTAAATTCTCTTAAAGATTACTTCCCTATGGAGGCTGAATGTCCAAAAACAAGTATTTCATATATTTTTGTCCAGTCTTCATTGCCCAGTCCTTATGAGCTGCATTAACTAGTCCGCCTTGCCCTCTGCTTTCTGGGTGCATTGCCAATGGAAGGCATCAGCAGGGGACTAGGAAGAGGCAGAGCAATGCAGTTGGGACATTTATTTTCCCTGTCTGCTTTCAGTTTGGCAGTAGAAGCCTTCCTCTCTCTGGGACCACAGCTCCTGACAGGCCGTCCTCTCCTCAGATAGCACTTCCCCCCATTCTAATGACTGTTTTCTGCCTTTGCTTCTTGAGTCTTAGAGATGGTACAACATCCTTTTTTGAAATACTAAGACACCTTACCATGTCTTACAGGTTTTCCTTCATTAACTCTCTTCAACCGCCTTTTTTGAGTGTTCCTTCTGTTTTCTGCTAAAACACTTTGTAATGCATGATGGACCTTCACAGGCCCATGTATCATTAAGGGACCACAAAGTGGGATGAGATTGGCCTCTACAAAGGACAGACAGACAGTTAAATCAGAGGTCCATCAGAAAAACGTCTGAAATTTATTACAGTCCACCAACACCACAGCAGAGCTAAACAGAAGAGTTTTCTGTTGGGACAACTAGCTGCGCTCACAGACCATGGGTCAGAGCAACAAATTAATGACAACATTAAAAAAAAAAAACCTCTCTTCAGGCAGTCTGTAAGGAGACTTTCCTTCCAATTCTTCCTTCCCACAATGCCCAGGAAAGCTAAAACTAAGAAAAGAGGAGGAAGCAGGGTGGAAGAGGTGGCCATACCTCTATTTCCAGCTCTACCTCAGTTACAAACCTTCATAACCACACGTCTGGACTGAGCTGAAGAGAAAAGGAAGAGGAATTTGAATTAAACATGAGACTGAAGGTTCATGATGGACAAGACTGAGCATTGTTTGATAGTTAATTAATGACTATATATGGGTTGATATAGTTTCATATATCAAATGGCATGGACAAAAGCTTTAACTTGAAAATTTATTCTTATGTTGGTTCCAAAGTATCATTGTGTATGAAACATTTTGTAAATAGAAAACTACACTTTATTTATTTCTGAGTTTTTCTTACACCAACATATGTATCCTAAGTATATATTGTTAATCATATCATACATTCTAGGGTGGAGCTTTTTGGTTAACGTTGTTATTTTTTAACCAGTGAAGGTTTTTTCTTACCTCTGTTTACCTGGTTCCATCTATCCTCCCTTCTCACAGAATTAGTACCCAAACAAGGCTGTCCTTTGAAATATACTGGCCCAAGAACCATTCACAGCCTTGTGTGTGTGTGTGTGTGTGTGTGTGTGTGTGGTATATTTATAAATCCATCTCTACCTACATCTTAACCATTATCAATATCTATATGTAAACCCATACCATTTTTATCTATATCTATGTCATAAAAACTATGAAAAATAAATACTTAGAGGTGTTAGAAACCCATGCCCTTAATCATACTCTATCATAGGGCCCAGAATGTTACAGTAGTCTGACCTCCCTTTCCATTACCAGCTATACTATTTTTCTTTCCCAAGAGCATAGAATGGGAATAACTTTTGCACCAAATCCTCTCTAACACTTGGTTTTGTCAGAGTTTTCCTGGATCTTACTATTGATATTTTTGTTAAAAATGCATAGCCACACCTAAGGTTATCTAGGTTTTCTCCTATCTTCTAGCAGTTTTATAGTTTTGAAATTTGCACTTAGATCTATAATCCACTTTGAGTTAATTTCTGTGAAAGATGTCAAGATCAGTATTTTGATTCACTTTTTTGCATATAGAAATTCAATTGTTCCAGCAGCATTTGCTGGAAAGAAACCTATCTTTTTACCATTGTATTCATATCTCTGTATGTATTATCCATCTATTGCTACATGTTGTCTTTCTTCCATCAAAACCCTTAGTATATTAATTATAGCTTTGTTTTATTTTTGATTTCTGGTCTGATAATTTTAACATTCTTGCCACATTTGACTCTAGTTTTTACACCCAAAAATTTCTTCCAGTTGTGGGGGTTTTTTTTGGTTTGTTTTGGTTTGGTTTTTTGGCTTTTAGTATGCCTTGTAATTTTTTGTTTTAAAGTGAGCATGATGTATTGGGTACAAGGAACTGTAGCAAATAGGTCTTTAGTAATATAGGTGTGAGGTGTGGGAGAAATGGAAGTGTCATAGAGTCCTATGATTAGGTTTATCTCTTTTTAGCCTCAGTCACTGAAATTTGAACTTCACCAGTTGGATAGGATGACTGGATTGGGCAAGAGTTCGGTATTCCTTTCCCCCCATTTGGAAGACCAGCAGGGGCTAAAGGTGAGTATTCCCCTTCCACTATGTGGAAGGCCAGAGTAGGTTAGAGCTGAATATTTCCTCCCCCCAGTTAGTTTAGGCTCTGATGTGACCCCAGCAGGCAAGGCTCTGGGAAAATACTTTCTCCTGAGGGTGAGACTTGGTTAGCAAAAAAGAATGCTCTGCTTTATTTCAAAATGTTATTTTCCCCTCTTCTCCTGGAAACCTGAGGGATTTTTCTCCAATATTCACTGTGAGAACCTGGCAGTGCTCAGAGATTAAACTCACAAGTTTGAAGGTCTCTTTATAAGGGAATCCCCCTAGAGTTTTTATCTCTCAGGCTTGTCCATACTATTTCCAGCAATTTATCAATGACTGTTCAGGTTTTCTTACCCTAGCACTAATTCCCACAGACATTGCTGCTTGTGGATTTCTGCTCAAGTAAATCGTCATCCTTCCTACCACTTGTCTGCCTCTCCAGCTTTGAGGGCAGTGGTTTGCCCTGTGACCTCATTTCTGTGATGGGTCTGAGAAAAGTCTTTTTTTCCAATTTGTTCATCTTTTAATTGTTAGAATTGGATAAAGACTGCTAACTTTCTAATATGCTGGACCAAAAACAAGAATTTTGTAATGGTGTCTTTATTTATATAGTATTTAATTTTGCTACTTTCACATTATTTTCCAATAAAGGCATTAAGAACTCACTTTTTCACCAACCATGTAGGGGAATATTCTTACCCCATACCTCTGCCAGCAACATTTGTGCTACTTTTAATTTTGTCATTCTCATGGGAATGCATAATGAACATTACTGTAATTTGCTACTTTTGAATTTAAGTGTCATATGGTTTTTGGCCAATTAAATTTGATTTGTGAATTTTCTGTTCCTATCCTTTGCCCATTTTAAATTAGAGTATTTGTTTTTCCTTCTTGGTTTCTTGACCTTTCTTTTTCTCCCATCTGTATTAGAGACATTTTGTTCCAAATCTGTCTTTTGCCTATTGACTTTGCTTATGATATTTTTGCTGTAATATAATAATATATATAAATGTAATATATTTATGCTCATATGTATAAACCCAGCCAATATAGCTATGAGTTTACATAGTTATACAACTTCTGGGGGTCTAGTCTTACTTAAGAAGATCTCCTCACCATTATTAATTATTCATATTTTTCTATTGAATTAAACTATTTACATCAAGTATTGAATTTCCTATAATCTGGCATCTATTTCTTGTTTGTTTGTTTTTTTTACTTTATTCAACTAACATATTCTTCCAATCTTCCACAAATACCATATTGACTTGATTACAACACTTTTCAGTATATTCTGATTCCAAGTTGCCCCAACTGTCCTTTTTTATGTTTTTTTATGATCTCAGGCACTTCCTCAGGCTGTTCCTGATGTTGCTATATATTCTCCAGCCTCAAGGACTTTTCTCTGCCTCTTTCCTGACTGATGTCCTCTTGCATTTCTTTGAAGTCTTTGCTCAAAAATCACATCTTCTCAATGGCCACTCTAGTTAATAGTGAAACCTCACCTACCAATTTTCCCTGTTAAAAAACCATATGATTTAATCACTTATAATGTTTAGTTATTCTTGTATATATTTCCCTTAGAATATAAGAAATTCAAGAAGAGGGTATTTGTTTCTGAAGAATCCTAAGCACATACAGCAATATTGTCATTCAAATATGTATTGAATAAATAAGTTTGTTCATATATTGTTTTGTTCACTCATCTGTCTTATAAAATATATTGCTTAGAATTTTAGAGGTTTTAGTTACTGGTGATGGATTTTTCCCAATTTCCATTTATAGGAGTTTATTAATAGAGTAGAAAAAATACTTTTTTTTGTATCTTGTATACAGCCACATAAAAAAATACACACTACTTCTGATTTTTTTTTAATATTCTGAGATAACAGAAAGGTACTGTTCATGTCCTTTGTTAATATTTTACTCATTATTTTATTTTCTTACTTAATGCATTCACTACAAAGGCTGCTTCTTGAATAAGTTTGCATTTGATTTTTGTAAATGATTTATGCATATATACAAGGATGACTTTAACTATAAGTAGTCAATATCTTAATTGTGTTACTCAATCGCTCTTTGCTCACATTGATTTTAGCTTGTTAAACCTGCCCAATTTTGGAAGTGTTGTACTGAAATTCCTCAGTGCTGTTGAAGCTATCCGATTCTTCTTACATCTTCATATTTTTCTTTGCTTATGAAACGTACCTGTTATTGTGATATACCACTTTTTGATATTATGCCTTCTTTGTTCCACTTAAATTTAAGGTCCATATGGAAAGGGCCTTCATGTATTTCAATTCTGGGAGCATTTTTAACATATAAAATGTATTCTATAAATATTTGCTGAATGGAAACTGGTGAAATTAATGTCTTCTACAAATATTTTTCTATTTATCATTACATAGTATTATAGTTGCTTTGTATGGATGAACAGTGCACGACCTTGGGTTCATATGAGGCAGCATGATATCTCTATGCCTACATTTATTTTCAACTGCAGGTGTCATTTGCTTTTGAGAGTATGTGTTATAAATAGCATTTAGCTGGATTTAAAAAAAACAAATTCTGGCAATTTTTCTTCCCCTTTTTCCATCATTTCCTTTTATTTATTTGATCAAATTGCTGTTCATTTTATGTTTCCCTTATTAACTTAAAAATTCTATATACTTTTGCACCTCATTTATTATATTCTCTTCCCCAGTTCTCATAACTGACACATACATATACGCTACTATTTGACTACTAGGTGTGAAATATTTTCCCTACAAAGACACACTATTCACCAATAATGATGTTCTCTCTGCCTTCATCCCAGCTCTTCTCCCTAATAAGATAAATCTAAAGAATCAATGCTTGCCCAGATGTTTAGTGACTTTTAGTTCTCTAGTCAGTCCTCAGCTCCTCATTTTGTTGATTTCAGTACACTTTTTTTTATTCTGCACTATTATAGTTTTCATTAAAGGATATCTAGTCTTGTTGTCTAATAAGTGTTCTTTCTTTGGTATTTACTTCAAATTTGTTATAAGGGGGACACATTCACTGAAATTTAGTACATTTTCTAATAGTGTTCTTTCACTGGCACCTAAGGATGCCAACTTGATACAAAAATTCTTAGGTGACATCTTCTTCATACAGTTCTCCTCTTCCACCTTGTAACATTGCATATAGAATGTTTAATAATAAACTTGGTTCTCATGACTAATACCTCTTCATACTTTTGTTGAGTATTTTATGTCCTACATTTTGTTTCCCAGACCATTAATTCAAGTCAAGAATAATACATCCTCTCTTTCAATTCATTGCTGAGTTTTGTATTAAGAAAGTCAAATTTTTAGTTCTTAAAAGGTCTCCTTTGTGTTACACTTGAGTTTCCTTACAACTCTTATTGTATCCTTTAAAAAATTCAAGCAGTCTTTGGTTAACCCTTTCAGATCTTCCTCTCTGTGAATGCTCTGCCCTCTTGCATGGCTTGTCCCATTTTTGTTTTTGTTTTGTTTTACTCATGAGGTCTCAAGTTAGATTATCAGACATTTAATCCTACAGATGAAAGTAAGCAGAGGTCCTCTGAGATAGGAGTACCAGTTCTCTAAAGAGGACCCTGTGGAAAGCCTCTGTGCTACTTGGTGTCCTTATTTTTTCCCAGGCTCAGGGTCTGGGGTGACTCATACCCAATGATTTTAGTCCTTCTTAGATGTTTTTTGACTCAAGAATATTATTGGAATATTATTAATATAAGAATATTAGAATATTCTTAAAAATAAAGGAATATTGAGTTGGAGATTCAAGATGGCAATGTGAGAGGTGAGACAGAGAACTCTTCCCAAAACCACAAATAGTACAAAAATATAGTTAAATAATACAACTTATCCTAAAACAGCAACAAGAAAGAAGGCTGAACCAGACTGCATACAGACCTCACAAACAGAGCAGACCTCATGAAACAGGGTAACGTAAGAAAGCCTTAATCCAGCAGGACCCAGGCTCTTCCCCAACCCTAGCTCACTGGCGGGAGAAAGAGAAACGGAGCAGGGGAGGGGATGGAAGCCTGGGACTACTGAACACCTAGCCCTGGATATCTGCTTTGTGACCAGAAACCTATATTGTGTGGTGCTCTGGACGTTGGGGAGCTTGGACAGGCAGAGTGCTTGAGAGACTGACATTCCGGCCCTTTGTGGAGGAGGGGATCCACATCCAGCTGCTGTGTGCCAGATGAAAGGCAGGCGGTCTGAAAGGCTTCCTGACAGCAAGAGGGCTGCTGAAGGAGTGGGCTTTGCATGGAGCTTGCTGCACAGGAGAAGGGAGAGCTGGACAAGGTTGTCTGAGTGCACTCTGACCAGCTGGTTGGGAATTTTGAGGAGCTTCAGGCACTCCACCCTACTGCCTACTGTGACAAGCAGCCTGCTGCAACTTCCTTCTAGCCTGCCAGCACTGGTTCGCAAACTGGCAGTCATTGTGCTGGCATCAGGCCAGCCAGAGGGGGGCCCCACGTACAACAGCTAGAAACGCAAAGCACAGAGATTTATACCTGTGGGCTTGGCCCACTGGCTCTGACACTGGAGACAGGCACCACAGACAGGAATCAGGAAACAGATCTTTCCTCTCCCCAGTCACCAGCTCTGCTCCCCTATGACCCCCAACCTCACTCTAGGGGCTGAGCAGCGCCAGAGGCTGGAGCTTCTGCGCACTAGTGGGTACCACACAGAAATATGAAATGTCAAAAGAACATGGTTCAGACCAACATCTCACAAACCCCAGAAAAAGGGCCAAATGAGACTGAACTCACCGATCTTCCTGAAAGAGAGTTCAAAATAAAAATTATAAACATACTTATGGAGGTACAGAAAAATATTCAAGAACTCAGGAATGAATTTAAGTCAGAGATTCAATCATTAAGAAATTCCATAACTGAAATGAAACATACAATGGAGGTATTTGAAAGCAGATTAGATGTAATAGAAGAGACAGTAAATGGAACAGAAATTAGAGAAGGGGAATACAAAGAAGCTGAGGCACAGAGAGAAAAAAGCATCTTTAAGAATGAAATAATATTGAGAGAACTGTGTGACCAATCCAAACGTAACAATATTCTCATTATAGGGGTACCCGAAGAAAGAGAGAGAGAACAAGGGTCAGAAAGTGTCTTTGAGGAGGTAGTTGCTGAAAACTTCAGCAGTCTGGGGAAGGAGATAGTCCCTCAAGCCAGGGAGGTGCACAGATCTCCCAACACAAAGGACCCAAGGAAGACAACATCAATACATATAATAATTAAAATGACAAAGATCAAGGATAAAGACAAACTTTTAAAAGAAGCTAGAGAGAGAAAAAAGATCATATACAAAAGAAAACCCATCAGGCTATCATCAGACTTTCAATAGAAACCTTACAGGCAAGAAGGGAGTGGCATGATATATTTAATGCAATGAAGCAGAAGGGCCTTGAACCAAGAATACTCTACCCGGCAAGGTTACCATTTAAATTTGAAGGAGGGATTAAACAATTTTCAGATAAGCAAACGCTGAGAGAATTTACCTCCCACAAACCACCTCTACAATGCATTTTGCGGGACTCCTATAGATGTAAGTGTTCCTAAAGCTAAATAGATGTCATCCAAGGGACTGACAAAGAGTACAGAATATGATTCATGACATAGAAAGAATGGAGGAGGAAGAAAAAGGAGGGAAAAAAAAAGAACCTTTAGGTTGTGTTTGTAATAGCATATGAAGTGAGTTAAATTAGACTGTTAGATAGTAAAGGAATTACCCCTGAACCTTTGGAAACCATGAATCTAAAGCCTGCAATGCCAATAAGTATATACCTATGATTAATCACCCTAAATGTAAATGGTCGGAATGCACCAATCAAAAGCCATAGAGTTACTGAATGGATAAAAAAACAAGATTTATCTATATGCTGCCTACAAGAGACTCACTTCAAACCCAAAGACATACACAGACTAAAAGTAAAGGGATAGAAAAAGATATTTCATGTAACTAATAGGGAGAAAAAAGCAGGAGTTGCACTACTTGTACCAGACAAAATAGTCTTCAAAACGAAAGTCACAAGAGACAAAGAAGGACATTACATAATGATTAAGAGGTCAGTCCAACAAGAGGATACAACTATTATAAATATCTAGGCATCCAACACAGGAGGGACTACATATGTGAAACAAAAACTAACAGAATTAAAGGGGGAAATAGAATGCAATGCATTTATTTTAGGAGACTTCAACACACCACTCAGTCCAAAGGATGGATCAACAAAACAAAATAAGTAAGGAGACAGAGGCACTGATCAAAGTATTGGAACAGATGGACCTAATGGACATCTATAGAACACTCCATCCAAAAGCAACAGGATACACATTCTTCTCAAGTGCCCATGGAACATTTTCAGGAACAGATCATATACTAGGCCACAAAAAGAACCTCAGCAAATTCAAAAAGATTGAAATTGTACCAACTAGCTTCTCAGATCACAAGGTATGAAACTAGAAATAACTTATGCAAAGAAAATGAAAAAGTCCATCAACACATGGAGGCTTAATAACATGCTGCTAAATAATCAATGGATCAATGACCAAATAAAAACAGAGATCAAGCAATATATGGAGACAAATGAGAACAATAATTCAACACCACAAAATCTGTGGGATGCAGCATAGGCCTTGCTAAGGGGGAAGTACATTGCAGTACAGGCCTACCTCAGGAAAGAAGAACAATCCCAAATGAACAGTCTACCTCACAATTAATGAAGTTAAAAAAGGAAGAACAAATGAGGCCCAAAATCAGTAGAAGGAGGGACATAATAAAGATTAGAGCAGAAATAAATAAAATCGGGAAGAATAAAACAATAGAAAGAATCAATGAAAGCAGGGTATGGTTCTTCGAGAAAATAACAAACAGATAAACCCCTAGCCAGACTTATCAAGCAGAAAAGAGACTCTACACACACATAAACAGAATCAGAAACGAGAAAGGAAAAATCATGATGGACACCACAGAAATACAAAGAACTCTCAGAGAATACTATGGAAAATTATATGGTAACAAACTGGATAACCTAGAAGAAATGGACAACTTTCGAGAAAAATAAAACCTTCCAAGGCTGACCCAGGAAGATACAGATCTGAATAGACCAATTACCAGCAAATAAATTGAATTGGTAATCAAAAAACTACCTACGAACAAAATCCTGGACCAGATAGTTTCACTGCTGAATTTTATCAAACATTTAGTGAAGACCTAATACCCATCCTCCTTAAAGTTTTCCAAGGAGTAGAAGAGGAGAGGATACTCCCAAACTCATTCTATGTGGCAAAAATCACTCTGATACCAAAACCAGGCAAAGACACTACAAAAAAAGAAAATTATAGAACAATATCCCTGATGAACATAGATGCAAAAATACTCAAAAAATATTAGCAAACCAAATTCAAAAATACATCAAAAAGATCATCCATCACGATCAAGTGGGATTCATCCCAGGGATTCAAGGATGGTACAACATTTGAAAATCCATCAACATCATCCACTATATCAACAAAAAGAAAGACAAAAACCACATGATCATCTCCATAGATGCTGAAAAAGCATTCAACAAAATTCAACATCCATTCATGATAAAAACTCTCAACAAAATGGGTACAGAGGGCAAGTACCTCAACATACTAAAGGCTATATATGACAAACCCACAGCCAACATTATACTTAAAAGCGAGAAGCTGAAAACTTTTCCTTTAAAATCAGGAACAAGACAAGGATGCCCACTCTCCCCACTTTTATTCAACATAGTTCTGGAGGTCCTAGCCATGGCAATCAGACCACATAAAGAACTAAAAGGCATCCAGATTGGTAAGGAAGAAGTCAAACCGTCCCTGTTTGCAGATGACATGGTATTGTACATATAAAACCCTAAAGAAACCACTCCAAAACTACTAGATCTAATATCTAAATTCAGCAAAGTTGCGGGATACAAAATTAATACACAGAAATCTGTTGCATTCTTATACACTAATGGTGAACTAGCAGAAGGAGAAATCAAAAAAAAATTCCTTCACAATCACATCCAAAAGAATAAAATACCTAGGAATAAACCTAACCGATGAAGTGAAAGACCTTATACCCTGAAAACTACAAGACACTCTTAAGAGAAATTAAAGAGGACACTAATAAATGGGAATTTATCCCATGCTCGTGGCTTGGAAGAATTAATATTGTCAAAATGGCCATCCGGCCTAAAGCAATCTATAGATTCAATGCAATCCCTATCAAAATACCTACAGCATTCTTCAATGAACTAGAGCAAATAGTTCTAAAATTCATATGGAATGACAAAAGACCCCAAATAGCCTAAGCTATCCTGAGAAGGAAGAATAAAGCAGGAGGAATTACACTCCCTGACTTTAAGCTCTATTACAAAGCCACAGTAAGCAAGACTGGCACAAGAACAGACCCATGGACCAGTGGAACAGAATAGAGAGCCCAGATATAAACCCAAGCATATATGGTCAATTAATATATGATAAAGGAGCCATGGATATACAATGGGGAAATGACAGCCTCTTCAACAGCTGGTGTTGGCAAAACTGGACAGCTACACGTAACACAATGAAACTGGATTACTGTCTAACTCCATACACAAAATTAAACTCAAAATGGATCAAATACCTGAATGTAAGTCATGAAACCATAAAACTCTTAGAAAAAAATACAGGCAAAAATCTCTGGACATAAACATGAGCAACATCATGAACATATCTCCCCGGGCAAGGGAAACAAAAGCAAAAATGAACTAGTGGTATTATATCAAACTGTAAAGCTTCCGTACAGCAAAGGAAACCATCAATAGAACAAAAAGACATCCTACAGTATGGGATAATATATTCATAAATGACATATCCGATAAGGGGTTGACATCCAAATTATATAAAGAGCTCACGCACCTCAACAAACAAAAAGCAAATAATCCAATTAAAAAACGGGCAGAGGAGCTGAACAGACACTTCTCCAAAGAAGAAATTCAGATGGCCAACAGGCATATGAGAAGATGCCCCACATCACTAATCATCAAAGAAATGCAAATTAAAACCACAATGAGATATCACCTCATACCAGTTAGGATGGCCAACATCCAAAAGACAGACAACAACAAATGTTGGCGAGGATGTGGAGAAAAGGGAACCCTCCTACACTGCTGGTGGGAATGTAAATTAGTTCAACCATTGTGGAAAACAGTATGGAGGTTCCTCAAAAACTAAAAATAGAAATACCATTTGATCCAGGAATTCCACTCCTAGGAATTTACCCTAAGAATGCAGCAGCCCAGTTTGAAAAAGACATATGCACCCCTATGTTTATCGCAGCACTATTTACAATAGCCAAGAAATGGAAGCAACCTAAGTGTCCATCAGTAGATGAATGGATAAAGAAGATGTGGTACATATACACAATGGAATATTATTCAGCCATAAGACAAAAACAAATCCTACCATTTGCAACAACATGGATGGAGCTAGAGGGTATTATGCTCAGTGAAATAAGCCAGGCGGAGAAAGACAAGTATAGAATAATTTCACTCATCTGTGGAGTATAAGAGCAAAGAAAAAACTGAAGGAACAAAGCAGCAGCAGACTCATAGAACCAAAGAATGGACTAACAGTTACCAAAGGGAAAGGGACTGGGGAGGATGGGTGGGAAGGGAGGGACAAGAGGGAAAAAGGGGCATTATGATTAGCACACATAATGTAGCAGGGGGCGGGACACAGGAAAGGCGGTATTTACAGAGAAGACAAGTAATGATTCTATAGCATCTTACTCTGCTGATGGACAGTGACTGTAATGGGGTATGTTGGGGGGACTTGATAGTAGGGGGTCTAGTAACCATAATGTTGTTCAAGTAATTGTACATTAATGATACCAAAATAAAAAATATAAAAAAATAAAAGAATATTTACCTCTTAAATTTTGGGGGGCCAGGAGTAATACTGATCTGCCCTTTACTTCACACCCCTTCCTGGCATCTGATAACTTCTGTTACCTGCCCAGAGCTCACGGCACTAATGCTGCAGTGGTTGTCCTGTCCCTTGGGCTCCAGGTTTAGCAGAATGAAACTCTAAACCTGTTTCACTATCTGGAAGCCCACATATCTCTACCACATTTGGCAAGGAAGAAAGAGAAAGATTAAATGTAGGGGCACATTTCTAGAACTGTTCAAATTCATTCCATTAACTTCCTCTTGGAATTAATGTGAACATGAGGAATTCTAAGAGCTCAGTTGTGCTCCAACCCCAGGATACCCGACCCCACTGTATAGCAGCAACCGTGCTCCCTTGTGGATCACCCAGATCTCCATGGCTCCCATCTCTGCCAGCACGGTCCAGTGGGCAAATACCACACAGACTGGAAAGAGGCTGCCTAACGCCCTCAGCTCAGCTATCATGTTATGGATACTGAGACTTTTGCAGTGGGAGCCTCTTGATGGGCATTCACATCAGGCTACATATTCAAACACAGAGTAAAGATTCATTTAATATTTTGAATGTGAGGAGGATCAATTTCCAGGCAAAACATCTGTTATGATAAAATATATTGATTTCATTTTGGGGGAGAATATTTAATAAGATTATTAAAAGTCCCATTCCCCCAAAAGGTTAAGAATCATTGATCTGAAGACTAGATACTAGTAAATTTCTCACACATTTTAAGCAACAGCATCTGCTTAGCAACTAACCTCACAGTCTTTTACTATTTTTAAATTATATTTTCTGAATGTTTATGTGTCCTTCTTACAAGCACAGCTAACTTGTTTAAATAAGGGAAACTTCAAAAGTCAAATGGAACATTTACTACTTAAAGTGGGGATTAAAGAGATAAATGATGATATGATAAGATGATAACTGAAAGTTCAGATTTGATCAAAATAACATACTTCGTGTGTTCTTTTACATGGCACTAATTTAGCCATTTTGCATATGCCAGTTACATTGATGTTTTTCCTAGGTAACAGTCAGTGTTACATGTGGTCACAACAAACTACTTCAGAGCATTTAATAATTTCACACAGATTTCATTATGTTAACTACCATTCTTATTAATGCAGATGAAAAGCTGACGGCGTTTCCACAGAGCAGTTCACTAAGTTGAAGCCAAAATGTGATTTGACTCAGCCTCCAGTCAGTCAAAGTCCCAGCCGGCAGAGATGCTGCCGCAGAGTTCTGGGATTGGTGCCAGTGGGAGCGTGAGCGTCCAACCTCACTGCTGCAGGTCCAGCCGACACTGTCCCGAGGAACACAGCAGACCTCGATGATCTGCTGGGCCTGAAAAGACAGGATAGGCTTGTTTTTTGCCGAGGAAGCGTTGTTGGTATGTTTTTGCTGATGGACTTTCTGCTGAATTTACACTTAATCCGTAAGTATTCTCTGCAGTATCCTCAGTCAGGGGTCATAGGAGGGTCATCTGTTCCTGGGTGATTCATTCAAGAAACAGAAAAGCAGGACCCCCACCACCACCACCACCCAGGCTGGGACACCCTTGAAATCCACAACCTTTGAATGCCTCTTTATTCTTGATCCACTGATATTCTTGTGCTGTATCTCTCCATCATTCAGATACTGGAGAGTACTGTAACCAGATGCAAGGTGGTACTTTCTAACAAGACTCTGGATAAGCATTATATTTACTGTACCACAGTCCTGGTAGCTCTACCAAAACAGAGGGCCTTTTTACTCTTTCAATAGTTCCTTTCTCTTGTACACACACACATACCCACACTCACTTACACATCCTAGGATACGATATGCAGCCTTGGCTGCAGTAGAATATTAAACCATGTTTTCTGTCAATGTGATATAAAGAAACAAGAGGCCTCATGTAATTTGGATTTTTCCAGGTATCTAATTTCAATCGAATGTACTGTTGTGAAACTAAGCCAGTAAGTATATATGGCTGGTCCATTTGGGGACTTGGTCTGCTATCTTAATCTGTGACAATTTCTGGTTTTCATTCCTTGTTCAGAGATGATAACAGTGTGATTTACAGGTATAACTAACAAATGAGATCAATTAAAATGTCTAAAAGTGGCACCTGTCTGAGGATAGGGTTGCACTAAATGATTCCCACAGTTTCGTTTCCTGTAGCCCCCGCCATTTGCAAGACCTCTCCGCATGCAGAGTAACAATGATGGGTTGTTTCCTAATGGATGTGAACCAAGAAAGCAGGCCTTATCTTGTGGCCTAGATATATGATGATTATCACTGGCTGGAGACAACAGGTGTGGTTTTCAACTTCATTTACACAAATGATCCCTGTGTTTCCTAGCATTCACTAATACAGCTTCTTGAATTGCCTAATTTGTTACAAATTTGTACTGTCAGCTGCCTTTGTGATTGAATTGAATTTGTAATGAAATAGAAGCTACTTTTCATTGTGTATATTATTGAATACTTTGATAATTACAAGAAAAACTTGATACTTTTCAAAGATCTCAGGTCAGGGAGAAAAGGAAAATGGTTACCTCTGAGGATAAAAGTAGCAATGGGATAAAAACCCCCAGAACATTTTTTTACATTTCTTCTACTAAAGCTTTGTAAATAAATAATGGGCACTTGGACAAACCTTATGATCTCAAAGCATCAATTAGATAATATGTAGAAATTATGAAGGATCAGGTATATTTTTATTAGTAGGTTTGATTACAATTGACATGCTGAGTTGAACTTTGTAGATGTGCTTTCATTAATGTGCTCATTTTGTGACAATGTGAGCTAGATTGTATAATGAAAGGTGAAATTTTCTGTTCTGTGATCTATCTCTGAAGCCAGAAATAATGTTTATGAAATAAATTGATACTATTAGTATACTTAAAACAAGAACTTAACAGAATTTTCCAAATAACGCCAGAGTCCTTATTCCTAAGTGACATGAATCCCCAAATAAGCTTACACCAAAGTGTGTAAGTAGAGACATTTTGCCAACTAAAACATTTGCAATTTTCTACCTCAAACACCTAAGCCTCTTATAAGTAAGATGACAACATATGCCAGAGGGTCTGGTATGGCCCATGGATTATGCCTGCCATCCATGAATACTTTACATACACCACTTTCATCCTCTCAAGTGAATGTGAACAACTAATTATCAGACACCCAACCTGTAAATCTAACAAAACAACACTGTGAACGTTAGTTACATCTTATTTAAGAAAAATAATATCACACTTATAAAAATGTAATTAAAGGCACTCATATGAACAAGCTGCCATTAGATGCAAGTGATTTCTTTTTTCTGTAAGACAGCCAGAGCATCCTTAGCTGAGTAGGCCGTGGTTTCAGAGATACTGGGTATGATATGATTCTTATGTGTTAATGTTCAAATGGTTTAGTCCTTTAAAAATAGTTACATAGAATTGCCATTCAATTATCACTAACCCCAACATCCTGTATTGCACCCTATCTTATTCTGCAACAAAGAATGAAATACGTTGAGAGGAAATCTAATTATGCCTTATCTCTAGTACCCTTTCTCTCCTACAGGTTGCAAACTACAGGAGTCAAACTACAAAATTAAAGCTACTCTAATCATTTCTAGCATGGAGAATGGAATCAACAATGTATATCACAAAGAAAGAAAATGCTCACACACTTAAATTTGTAAAACTGTAGGCCACTAATGTTACTCACTCACAAGACAAGTCATGTACATGTAGGAAAAGCTGCTTATCTTGGGGCATATCATGCATTTAAAATTGTATTATATCTCTATATATTATATCTGTGTATATATGCATTTGAAATCATATTATCTCTCATCTGCATAGAGATAGAGATATAAAAGATAGAGATATATATCTACATACAAGATACAGATATATTTTTAATTATCCTCATAAAAATAAATACTGATGAAATTGCTGGAAGTTTACAGAAACTTTGTAGCTTATAGTGTGTTGGAATAGATAGAATCTGAGAAATAATAAGGCTCAATCACTTCCAAACAATCTTTGAACATTAAATTCAGGAAGATAGATTAATTTACCCAAGGTCATAGAGGAAGATAGTTTTGGAGTTAGGGTTCTGGCCATTTCTTCCCTCCCTCCCTCCCTCCCTCCCTTCCTTCCTTCCTTCCTTCCTTCCTTCCTTCCTCCCTCCCTCCTTCCTCTCTTCCTCCCTTCCTCCCTCCTTCCTCTCTTCCTCCCTTCCTTCCTTCCTTCCCTCCTTCCTCTCTTCCTTCCCTCCTTCCTCTCTTCCTCCCTTCCTCCCTCCTTCCTCTCTTCCTCCCTTCCTTCCTTCCTTCCCTCCTTCCTCTCTTCCTTCCCTCCTTCCTCTCTTCCTTCCTTCCTTCTTTCTTACTTTTCATCCTCATTCCCTCCCTCCTTCCCTCTTTCCCTTCCTGTTTTTTTAGTGACTTTGTTAGGCAGCTTGGTACCACCCCCCAACTGCTGCCCTCAGAGAGTTCAAGGAGCACAGGAATACCTCATGTTCATGGGCTGGAACTGCCACCCACCACATGATTTGATCTAGTTCACATCACAGTTGTTCACTCCATGTTTGGTAAATGTAGAAGTTTTTGAGACACTTTCATAGTGGTTTTTGCTATAAACAGAGGTTTTGATATCAGACACTGATTTGTGTACACTCCTAACTACATGGGTCACAAGCCCCTCAGGAAGAGTTTGAATGGTTCAGTGCAGCGAGAAGGGACCTATTTAAGGAATGCAATGAAATACCAGATACTAGGCTGGATAACTTTATGGGCTATCATTTTTCTAATACAAAATCTTGCCACCACAGTTGTGGCAATGGGCTGAGATTGTGTTTGTCCTCCACTCTGTCTTCTCCAAAGACCATAATAAGCACCTTGAGAATTAGGTCAATGTGTTATTCATGTGAAATCTCATCCATAGCACCAGACATGCACTCTTTAATAATATTGTCTAATGGGTGGACGGATGGATGGATGGGTGAATGGATGGGTGGGTGGGCAAAACATTCTGTGGGACTAAGGCAACTTAAGAAAGAGTATTTTAGGAAGAAAAAGGTTTTTAAAAAACTCAGAGAATTACTGAAAACTAGTGTAAGTTGGACTGAGCCTTTGTAAGGCCAGGAGAAGGTGATACTGAGGACAATGATGAAACCATTGTCACTGCGGAGTTTGAACACTGACCCAAGGAAATGTAATTTTTTTCAGTATAACAGAGCAACCCGTATAAAGAGATTTGATTTTGTACATGATCCAGAGGGGGTAGAGAATTATCTCTGTTTCTGGGCATATGTAAAAATGGGAAAAGTAATATTATAAGTGATATTTTTAATAGATATAAATATATAAGCAATTCCACAAAAAATGAATCCAAGCCAACCAACCAGAGGATTCTTGTCTTGAGCCAATCAGTCACCTACATGCCCATCAGGCCTAAATACTAGCTTGTGGTAAGCTCAGGCCTGGCATTCAGTGTTTAGAACTTCACGACCCAGGCCTACTCACTCAGTTAACCCAGCATGGCAGCCCGGGGTTTGAAAGCTTGCGAGTACTTTTCCATCCCAGGAATGGACTTAGGATCTCTGGCACTAGTCCTCACCTCCTACCCATCCTCATTCCTCCACATTGCCTACCAAGGAAAATGAGCGATATCTGCTCAATTCCCTTCTCCTCTTCAACTCCTAAAATCCTCAAAACTCACTTATAATAATGGTGACAATACGACTACTAATAATAAGTAGCTCATCATGATTATGAGTAAAATTCATCATTTTTTCCCCCAATGGACCAGCAATTAGAATTTGATATAAGTTGGTGATGATTATTAAGGGATAAAAAAACAGTGTTCTAACATGGAATCTTTGTGTGGGCCATCTACAGGGGCTGGTTAGAACTGGAACCAGTAGGGAAACCACTCTGTCCTCCTGTGAGTCTTTTTGAATTCAGGTGATTAATGTTGTGTGTTCTTCTATTCAGGCACTGCACTTAAGAGCATTGTTTACCACCACCTTGTAATCAACATGCCTCAGTAACCCCCTATTACCCTTGATAACAGTGTGGCTGCAATTTAGACCTGAAAGAAATAGGTGTGCTCTGAAGCTTAAGACTACTCTGCAGCCCTGTTATCTCCATCTATAATTTGTTTTCAAGAGCAGTGATTTACATTTCCATTGGATTACACCTTTTAATGTATCGCAGAAGTAAAGGGGCCACAGTACAAACTCAAGGCTCTGCCACATTTCAGACTCTTGAGCCACTGTGAAGAGGGCTACGGTTACAATTAAAACCCTAAGTGAGACAGTTCTTTTCATAATATGGCACTCACCAGCGGTGGGTGACAGGAAAGAGACAAAACGTGCCACTCACACTGTCATTTCAAGCCCTGTGAAACAACGCCGTGCCCTGAGAATGTTCACAACCCTAGCCATTACTAAACCACTACAATGAGAGCTCCTGGTAATATTACGTCAAAAAGTTCAGTAAAGATAATGTTTGTTGTGAGGCTGCTTCACATGATCTAAGACAGCACAAATTTTGTTTGCGAACAAATTCTACTAAAAGGCCAAATTAAGCCAAAGTGACATTGCAGAGCAAAAATAATATCAGTGTTATGACAAATTACTATTTTCAACAAGTGCTTCTTTATAAAGTACATTTCATTTCATTCTATTATTG
The DNA here is from genome assembly GCA_032199065.1 of Smutsia gigantea. NCBI lineage: Eukaryota > Metazoa > Chordata > Mammalia > Pholidota > Manidae > Smutsia > Smutsia gigantea. The sequence goes on from JAVSCE010016891.1 coordinate 273,005, forward strand.
AGATTTGTTCTTTAATTTTTAGCTTTATTGAGGTAAAAGTGACATAGAAGAAAATTCATCCACATTAAGTGTGCAACCTGATGAATTCTGGCAGTTGCTTGTGGTCACAGAACCACCACTGCCATCAAGACGTAAGCTGTTTCATCACCACTGGAGAATTTCCTCATGGCGTTTTTTTAATCAATTCTCTCCCCTGACCCCCAGGCCCAGGCCACCACTGATCTTCTTTCTGTCACTACAGTTTTGCCTTTTCTAGCATTTCAAAACTGGAGTTACAAAGTCCTGTTATGGTCTGACCAATCCTAACCCCCAAAAATGATGGCACCAGGAGGAGGGTCTTTGGGGTACACATAGATGATGAGAACGGAGCCTTCATGAATGGGATTAGTGCCATTCCTTATGAAAAGACCCCACGGGGCTCACTGTTTCTTGTGAGGACACTGCCCAAAGTGCACAGTCTGCAGCCCTGAAGAGCATCTTCGCCAGGACCCCAGACATGCTGGCACCCCGTTCCTGGACTTGCAGGCTCTGGAACTCTAGGAAGTAAATACCTGCTTTTATAAATGCCCGGTAGGTGGTGTTTGGTCACAGCGGCCTGAATGGAGCAAGACAAGTGTGCTGTCTTCGTCTGAGGTTTTTCCCTTTGGACGATATTTTGGCAATGCACGCATGCTGCACATAGCAACACTTTGCTGTTTTGTCGCTGTTCCTGCTGAGTTGTAAAGCACCTGTCAATGAGCATTCTGAGTTGTTAGGGGCCGTTATGAATGTTGCATAGAGCCATTGGTGTTAAGGTACTTGTGTGGAAGCTGCCGGAAGCAGGATTGCTGGGTCATGTGGCGGAACTATGTTTAACTTGCCACGATACCGTCAAACTGATTTTCAAAGAAATACCCCTTTCGCACTCCTACCAGCAGGTTGTGTTCCAGTTGCTTCCATCTTCCCCAGCACACGGCCTTGCCATCTTTTGAATTTTGAACTTTGCCCATCCTTCATATAAAGTGCTGTCATATGCTGGTTTAATTTGCATTCTCTAGATAATTAGAGAGGGTGGATCCTTTCATGTGTTTATTGACTCTTTCTTTGCCTTTTTTTGTAAGCTGGTCATATCTTTGGCCCATGTATGGGGTTGTGTTTCTTCCTATCAGTGTACGTGACTGCCTCATATATTCTCAATATAAACCCTTTTGTACATACATGTTTGGCAAAATATTTTTTTTCAAAAACTAGTTTTTGCTGGGTTTGCTTTGGTTTGGCTTTGGGTCAGGAAAAAAATTCACAAGAATGGCTTATGTTACTTTTGTTTTAAGAACTTATCAGCTAAATAAAATTGAGAAGAATAAAACAATAGAAAGAATCAATAAAAGCAAGAGCTGGTTCTTCAAGAAAATAAACAAAATAGATAAACCCCTAGCCAGACTTATCAAGAAAAAAAGAGAGTCTACTCACATAAACAGAATCAGAAATGAGAAAGGAAAAATCACTACAGACAGCACAGAAATACAAAGAACTATTAGAGAATACTATAAAAAAATTAAATGCTGACAAACTGGATGACCTAGAAGAAATGGACAAATTTCTAGAAAAATACAACCTTCCAAGGCTGACCCAGAAAGAAACAGAAAATCTCAACAGACCAATTACCAGCAATGAAACTGAACTGGTAATCTAAGCCTACCTAAGAACAAAACACCTAGACCAGATGGCTTCACCGCTGAATTTTATCAAACATTTAGTGAAGACCTAATACCCATCCTCCTTAAAGTTTTCCAAGGAGTAGAAGAAGAGGGAATACTTCCAAACTCATTCTATGAGGCCAGCATCACTCTAATACAAAAACCAGGCAAAGACACCACAAAAAAAGAAAACTACAGACCAATATCCCTGATGAACATAGACGCAAAAATATACAAAATATTAGCAAACCAAATTCAAAAATACATCAAAAGGATCATCCACCATGATCAAGTAGGTTTTATTCCAGGGATGCAAGGATGGTTCAATATTCGAAAATCCATCAACATCATCCACCACATCAACAAAAAGAAGGACAAAAACCACATGATCATCTCCATTGATGCTGAAAAAGCATTTGACAAAATTCAACACCCATTCATGATAAAAACTCTCAACAAAATGGGTATAGAGGGCAAGTACCTCAACATAATAAAGGCCATATATGACAAACCCACAGCCAACATTATACTTAACAGCAAGAAATAGAAAGCTTTTCCTTTAAGATCGGGAACAAGACAAGGATGCCCACTCTCCCCACTTCTATTCAACATAGTACTGGAGGTCCTAGCCATGGCAATCAGACAACACAAAGAAATAAAAGGCATCCAGATTGGCAGGGAAGAAGTTCAATTGTCCCTGTCTGCAAATGACATGATATTGTACGTAAAAAACCCTAAAGAATCTACTCTAAAACTACTAGATCTAATATCTGAATTCAGCAAAGTTGCGGGATACAAAATTAACATGCAGAAATCTGTGGCATTCCTATACACTAACAATGACCTAGCAGAGAGAGAAATCAAGAAAACAATTCCATTCACAGTTGCATCAAAAAGAATAAAATACCTAGGAGTAAACCTAACCAAGGAAGTGAAAGACCTATACTCTGAAAACTACAAGACATTCATGAGAGAAATTAAAAAAGATACCAATAAATGGAAACACATCCCATGCTCATGGATAGGAAAAATTAATATTGTCAAAATGGCCATGCTACCTAAAACAATCTACGGATTCAATGCAATTCCTATCAAAATACCAACAGCATTTTTCAACAAACTAGAGAAAATCATTCTAAAATTCATATGGAACCAAAAAAGACCCTGAATAGCCAAAGCTATCCTGAGAAGGAAGAATAAAGCTAGGGGATTATGCTCCCTAACTTCAAGCTTTACTACAAAGCCACAGTACTCAAGACAATTTGGTACTGGCACAAGAACAGACCCATAGACCAATGGAACAGACTAGAGAGCCCTGATATAAATCCAACCATACATGGTCAATTAATATATGATAAAGGATCCATGGACATACAATGGGGAAATGACAGCCTCCTCAACAGCTGGTGTTGGCAAAACTGGAAAGCTACCTGCAAGGGAATGAAACTGGACTATTGTTTAACCCCATACACAAAAGTAAACTCGAAATGGATCAAAGACCTGAATGTAAGTCATGAAATCATAAAACTTTTAGAAGAGAACATAGGCAAAAATCTTCTGAATATAAACATGAGCTACTTCTTCCTGAACGCATCTCCTTGAGCAAGGGAAACAAAAACAAAAATGAATTCATGGGACTACATCAAACTAAAAAGTTTCCATACAGCAAAGGACACCATCAACAGAACAAAAAGGCATCCTACAGTATGGGAGCATATTTTTGTACATAACATATCCGACAAGGGGTTAACATCCAAAATATATAAAGAACTTACACGCCTCTACACCTAAAAAGCAAATAACCCAATTAAAAAATGGGCAGAGGATATGAAGAGACAGTTCTCCAAAGAAGAAATTCAGATGACCAACAGACACATGAAAAGATGCTCCACATCACTAATCATCAGGGAAATGCAAATTAAAACCACAATGAGATATCACCTCACACCAGTAAGAATGGCTAGCATCAGAAAGACTAAGAACAGCAAATGTTGGCAAGGATGCAGAGGAAGGGGAACCCTCCTACACTGGTGGGAATGTAAGCCAGTTCAACCATTGTGGAAAGCAATATGGAGGTTCCTCAAAAAACTAAAAATACAAATACCATTTGACCCGGGAATCCCACTCCTTGGAATTTACCCAAAGAATACAACTTCTCAGATTCAAAAAGACATATGCCCCCCTATGTTTATTGCAGCACTTTTTACAATAGCCAAGATATGGAAGCAACCTAAGTGTAAATCAGTAGATGAATGGATAAAGAAGATGTGGTACATATACACAATGGGATATTATTCAGCCATAAGAAGGAAACGAATCCTGCCATTTGCAACAACATGGATGGAGCTGGAGGATATTATGCTCAGTGAAATAAGCCAGGCAGAGAAAGACAAGTGCCAAATGATTTCCCTCATTTGTGGAGTATAAAAACGAAGCAAAACTGAAGGAACAAAATAGTAGCAGACTCAGAGACTCCAAGAAGGAACTAGTGGTTACCAAAGGGGAAGGGTGTGGGAGGGTGGGAGAAGGGGATTGTGGGGTATTATGTGTAGTACACATGGTGTGGGGAATCACGGGGAAAACAGTGTAGCACAGAGAAGGCAAACAGTGAATCTGTGTCATTTTACTACACTGATGGACAGTGACTGAAATGGGGTATGAGTGGGGACTTGATAATATGGGTAAATGTAGTAACCACATTTTTTTTATGTGAAACGTTCATAAGAGTATATATCAATAATAACTTAATAAAAAATAAATAAATAAACAGAAAAAAAAGAAGTTATCAGCTAGTAGTTTAGAATACAAGGATTTTGTATTTAGTAATTCCCACATGTATGTCAATAGTCTCAACCTCCCTCCTGCGTCCCAGGTACTTTTCAAGTATTTGTAAAGTAAATGAAACATCACTTAGTCAAGTCTGCTTGAGTGTCTCGTAAATCCAGAAATCATAGGTCTAAAAATAAGCTCACTATATTGTCAAATATAAATGAGATTTTTTTCTATGGTACTTATTGTTAGCCACACCCAAACCACAAATTTGGGAGTCATTTTGTACCCCACTTTCAATTAGCCACATCTAATGAATCACTGCGTCGTGTGGATTCAACCTCCTAAATAAGCATCCTTCAAATAAGGATCCAGGCCTCCTCTCCACCACAGGCCGTTTCTTTAGCTAAAACTTTCATCATTTTTTGCATTTAGCGATCTCCTGACTCTTGGGTCTGCCTCCAACCTGGTAGTGTCCTCTGTGTCTATAGTGCTACCAGGTAACCTTTTTGGCAGAAAAAAACAATCTAGTCGAGTCATTCAACCTCTAACATCTTTCCATAGCTTCCCAGTGCCTTTAGGATGGGACACCAGCTCCGTAAGAGGGCACAACAGCTCACCATGCCGTGGCTCTAAATGAACGCCACACACCCTGCTCACAAGCCCTCTATCTGTGCCAAACTATGTGTCACACCCAGCATGTCACACTGTTTTACAAACCTGCCCCATCTATTTCCTCTGCCTGGAAACCTGCAGGCCCTTTGACCCCTGCTTGTCCTGCAAGGTTCAGTAACTGTGACACATGCTGCAGAAGTATCCATGCACATGTCACCTCCAACCGAAGCAGGCCCTTCCACCAAGGCTCCCACAGCACCTGGCATCCCTCTGTCGTGGCACTTATCACAACGTACCACCCACACAGCGTTCCCTCTCTCATAGGAATAACTAACACTGGTGGTTCTTGCAATATAGATCCCACAGGGTGAAATAAGATAGAATAAACCCAGGAGTGATGTCAGAGCAAATAAAGGAATAGAGAGCTTCAAAAATTGGTCCATTCACCCCAGCAATCTTTAAACTGGCAAAACACTGATAAAATCCATTTATTAAAGCTCTTTAATCTAATAAAAAATTCCCAACAACCAGGGCAGTGCTTCATGAGGAATGACACAGTTACATTTCAGTAAGCAAGCATTTTCACATTTTTGCTTACTACCCTATTGGCCTGTATTCCTAATGCAGCTTGCTAAGATGGAGGTGGGCTGGTTATGGACTTTTTTCTCTAAACACTGTGGTTGTATGTTATGCCGTGGTGGTTCCCTGAGGAACCAACATAGAGGCTTGCCTTTGATTGTCCCCACTCTGGTTTCCCAAGGTGGTATCTGTTGGAAGCATTTAAAGATGCAAAAGACCCATAGATATTGGGACAGGAGATGGCAGATAGAACAAGCGGTACATGGACCAAAAACCTAGTTAGGAAGAGGCTGAGGAGGAAGGTTCTCAGGCGATTAAGGGCTTTGAAGGGCTGTTGCAAACACCAGGGATACTGAGTCCATTATATGGGCCTAGAGCTAGATGCCTGCTCAGAAAAGACCAGGAAAGACCCTAGGCTTGCACCTCGGGCTGACTGATTTTATATTATTTGAATTTCACCTCATACACACACACACACAAAAAATCAGAACTATGGTTGAATAAAAAGCTAGACAATTTGAAATCTTAAAAAAGTTTCAGTTGAGCATTTGAATCTTTGGATAGATTTTTTTTAACACAAAATGCCTTTTAATACCATCTACCTCACTTCTGAAGAAAAAGTGGGGGCAATAAAGAAATACTAATTGTTTCACCAAGTCAACACTTATCTTAGCCAAACAAGAGGAAAAATATTCACTTGATACTGAAAAATGATATTTCAGGAAAAGACGAGATATAATTATATCTCAAAGAACTATATTCCTCAACTTAATTATCAAATGCTTTGCTTAAAATACAAAGATATCTTCTTGGAAAATAATAAGAGAAGTATACCTCTTATTATCTTCTGAACAGAATCATTATAATGTGAAATGTGAATGTCCATAATATTTAGATATTTAGAATCAGACAAACAAACAGTGGTTCCAAAGTAGAAAAAAATGACTTGGACATTTTATCAGCATGTTTTTATTTAGAGGAAAGTGGTCTAATCAACCACCCTTCTCAGTTTCACCAGTGTCACTGCTGTAATTTTTAAAATCAATGTTCGAGTGGCCGTGCCAACCCAGACTACATTATACAAGACATAATCTGGAATCATGTCGTTTAGGGAGACATGGGGCCTCTGGAGAGGAGGCATTACATACATTTTCTAGAGAAAATGTGAAGACTAATCCAGTGAAAGGTAGCACAAAATTTTTTAAATGTTGCATTGCCTGACTTACAAGTTTGTGGACATTCAACCTCAAGGGTGACTAGAATTCGAATGTCAAAGCCAACAGGACCTGGCTTCTCTTCATCTCTCCTATAACTCTGCTATAGGTTGGCTTCATCTCACAGGTTGCCTGTGGGGGCTGCGGACAGCCCCAGCCTGACACGATCCTCATCATCAGAAGGCAAAATGGACGGACAGCCTCTCTTCCCTATGACTCCCATTCAAGTCCAGGATTCTTTGCATCTGGACCAAATTCAGTCAAGGGCCTATCCCCGTACCAATATGAAGAATAAGGGTTTAGCAGAGAACATGGTGCATGTCAGTGCTGGGGGCATGGGTGGGCTGAGAGTTGGGGAGCAGATGGTCCTCTGGCAGAGCGTTAGGGAGCAGCAGCCCCGAGGAGGACAGACAGGGGAGGGCCAGCAAGAATAACCCTACAGTGAGAGATAGGATGGCAAGCCCCTGAACAAACAATTACATTCTTCTTCGCCTCCTGCTGCCCTGCAGACCTCCGAGGAGATGCGGGGATGTGAGTACCTTGGGCAGGAAGGGGACAGAGTAGGTCAGGCCCACAGCAGCCTGAAGCTTGCAGAAAGTGAGAATTGCTGAGATCCCAGTTTGAACACCAGGGGCACAGCTAGGTCTGGCGGAGAAGACGGTGGTTCAGACAGATAGGAGACTGGCTGTTTTGTTGCGTAGCTTCGTCTAAAAGGTGACCTGTGCTGTGGGAGCCAAAGGAGGGTGGAGGCCAGACACAGTAGTCTGAGCAAAGTATCAGAAGTTTGTGGGAGGTGTGGGAGGGATGGATTAGTTTTCAGACCGAGGTGGCTGAGGAATTCTCAGTGGCATGTGCATTCTGTAAAGCGGAGGTGTGAAAATGTTTCAGAATTGCAGTAAGCAGAATAATGCTGTCGCCCACTGCACCCAAGGAAAAAAAAATGTCCATGCGCCCACCATGGGGACCTATGAATGTGTTACTTTACGAGGCAAAGAAGACTTTGTAGAAGTGATTAAGGTGAAAGACTTTGAGGTCTGGAGATTATCCTGGATCATCCTAATCCCATGGATCCTTCAAAGTAGAGGGGCTTTCCTGGCTGCAGTCAGAGACCCAGAGAGATGGCAGCCTGAGAAGGGCCCTCTTCTCTGGCTTTGCAGGTGGAGGAAGTGGCCATGAGCTGAGGATGTAGGCAGCCTCTAGAAGCCGAAAAGTCAAGGAATGGAGTTTCCCCTCCATACAGGAATGCAACCTGGCCAACACCTTCATTTTAGCTCAGTGAGACTGTGTGAACAGAACTGCAAGATAACAAATCTGTATTCTCAGATTCTTTCAGGTAATTCCTGTGTGGTAATTTGTTGTGGCAGTAATAAAAACTAACATAACAGTTTGGGATCTCTTATATAAATTTATATTGTAATGTGTGTGTGTGTGTGTGTGTGCGTGTACACATGTGGGCATGACTAGGAGTGCTAATTTTCTGGCCAATGATACAGTTAAGTAGGGAGTCTTGGAATAGCCATCACAGCGATTCAATTCCCTCTGGGCAGGGCATTTGAATCCCCTGAGTTTACTCAAGGAATCCCTTCCTCATGGATGTTCTCAAAACAATAACATCAAGGGAAGTGGAAATTAGTTCCAGAGAGAAACAGTAAGTTCAGAAAAAATTTCACTGGTTCCTAACACAGAACGGGAACCAACATGAACGACACTCTGCCTCTTCATGCTAGGCCCTACACCCAATGCATGACCTCATTCAATTTTCCCCAAAACATGCAAGAACTTTGTATTATTCCAATCTTACTGATGAAGAAACAGGGAGAGACTATCTGCCCAGAGTTATAAGCTAGTAAATAATAAGAGCTACAAACCCAGACTTAACCTGTTTCCAAATTCTTACTAATTCTACTCTGAGGAAAGTCAGAGTGATGTGATTGGGGCTAAATCCGATGTGCTTAGGCCTTGCACTCAGCATATGCTCACACCAAGCCAGGGGCAGGCCTTCTCTAGTACTTTAGAAACGCCCTCTTCCACCACCCCCAACTTATCCTCTCCACAAAACCTCAGCATCATGCCGAACACTGAAGACAAGTCCCTGAGAGAAGGACCAGGCATGGCTCTGTGTCCAAGGGGCTTGCCACTACTTGGAGAGACAAGAGAGGAAGTTGAAGAATATTAACTAAACACTAAATTATCTGGAGATAGAGGTTCCTGGGAGGAAGAACAAATGTGATCTGAGGCATCAGGAAGGTCTGCACAAAGAGGGAAGGATTTGGACAGACTCAGCATTCGGGCTGAACCCCTGGAATGCTCTCAGACAGCAGGCATCTGCAGGCTACGGGGAGGCATCGCTCTGCTCTCCAGGCACTCACAGCCACCGTGTGAGCTCCCGACAGACCTCTTGTGCTGGGGTGTGTGATACGTGCCCATCAAAGACTTCAGATAACAATCAAGGAAGAGAGAGCGCGCTCTCATTCTGAGCTCGTAGGTCAGGCTCATTTGACAGTGTTAATCCACAGTGTGTCTTTGTTTTTGGCTCATGCCTGTGGTAGCTCAAACTTTGGTAGTTTCCCTGTGTCATTTGCAAGGCACTGTCTTGTCAACTGTGCATAAGTCAAACCCTAGAGCAGTGGGCACTCCTGGGGGTCTGATGACTGAGAAGAACCTCGTAGAGATGGAGGTGGTCGGCTAACACTGATGCCATGTCACAGCACCATCCAGAGGATAATTTTTTGATGAACTGAAATACATTTTGAATTTATTTATATATAAATTCCTTTGTAAAAATGCATATACACATTGCATTTTCTTCACTTAACTTGTGCTGTGTATATTCCTCATTCTGATCCAAGAATACTTCACCTGCAATGAAATGCATTTCAGAAAATTGGTCTCTGCGTGCCTAGTGGCCCTGGTCACCTTCTCTTGACTGATGTACTCGATTCTACTTTTTTTTTCCCCAGGAGAACTGACCTTGTTCCTCTGGTATTTAACTCTTTTTCCCATACACCATTGGAATCTTACAGATTCCGCCTTTACTCCCTTGGCAGAATTTCTCTGAAATACAGCTCCACCTCATCCTTGTTTATTTTCTTTTTTTCTTCTTTTTTATTTTTTATCCTAGGAAAGCCTTGTTGCCCAGGAAGCGTTGCCAGCCCTCCTGAGTGGCTTTCCCAGCTCCCACCGAGAGCCGCCAGACCCAGACGATGGGACGCAGAAGTGGAAGGTGTCCGTGGGGCAGTGCATCCACGGGCAGCTCCTCCACTCGAGTCCTTGATCAGGAAAGCCCTGATTTGTAGAATTCTCAAATCAGTCCCAACTTAAATGGTTTATGGGCAGCCAACGCCGGAAGGGCTTAAGAACAGTCTTTGAAACACGTTGGGGTAGATGGGTGGTATAGAAAATAATTTTTTTTTAACCCCGTAATAATTTGAAAGTGTTTAAGTTTGCTGATGACAAGTATTTTTCTTAAAGGTAACTGCTTTATATAGGGATGAAATTCTGAAAATTATGCCAATTGGAATGTGAAATAATCAGGATTTCCTGCCCTATTCTTATCTGAATAAAACTAATTACACATTGCTTTTCCCCATGACTAGGTTACTGCTGCATAGAGTCAATATCATTCACATGATTTAGATTAAATCTTCTCTTCCTTTTCTCTCTCTCTGCTGAATATAAACTCACTCTGATTTTCCTTCAGCTGGCATTTGCTCCTTTGACTCTCCCCCATATTCAAGAGATGGTGTATGCTCCAAACACATAACATTATCAACTTTAAGGGCTGCAATTGATTGAATATTTTGACAAATATACCTCTCTAATTCCTGAAGCCATATGGACGTGCAGGATGCCATATGGAATAAAGTACTCTGCCTCATGAAATGATCCAAAAGCATTTTTTTTATTAGCGGTTATTTTCTTGAACTGAAAACTGATTAGATTTTGAATATTCCATCACTGGGGAAAGTAACCTAGCCAACTACATCTTAGCTGCATCTTTGGTGATGGAAGAACAGAGTTGAAGTGGAAGTCCTTGACAGGGGTCAACACATTTAAACAATATCAGGAAAAAGGCTACTCTGTGTTCTGTGTCCATCCATTAGGGCTCTTCAAAAAGCAACAGAAAATCCTCAGTTGGCAGTGCTAAATGGTAAGAGGTCTGAGGCATCACAGTGAAAGAGTTGGTTAAACCAGGGGCTCAACGATGTCACTGAGACCCCACATTCCTTTAGTCTTTGCACCCTGCCCTCCCTGGATTTCAGCTCCATTCTCCAGCCAGCTGCCCTCCTGGTTGTAAAATGGTTATATCAACCTGGACATGACATCCACACATAACAATGTCCACTGGAAACAAATAATCTCTTCCTGACTATTTCTTTTATAAGAAGAAATCTTTTCAGAAATAATGCAGCTGATACATCTCACAACTCATGGTGAGCAATGTCAAATGCCCATTCCAAAACTAAGCATGTGCAAGGGACATGGGGTTTCTGCCACAGGCCTAGTGAAGCTTGTGGCTCTAAAGAGAAAGACAGAGACCCTGAATCAAACTGGTGCTTTCCTAGAAAGGAAGAAAGAGACAGGAGCTGGATGGAGAGCCTTGCAGCCAACAAGATTAGCTACATTCTTATATCTCTTTATATTTAGGTAATGGACTTGGTGAGACCACCTTCACAAAAACCGGCTGGGTAAATTCTTCTACATGGAGTAAATAAATGAAATTACCCCAAAAGACAATCTGAGAATTACTTCATTGAAATCTGAGGCAGTTCAGCCTAGGTATTTTTTGACTGACCTTTCCAGAACTACAATGTCCATTTCTTAGAGTATACCTTACTGAAAATAAAAGATACATGGGATTGTTTTTCTCCCTCATTGCTAAATGGCCACAGGAGTGTTTTCATCACTAATCTCTAATCTGCAGGGTTTTTATTGTTTACAACTGTGATGTTTTTGAGCATTTTCTAAGAAATATTAAAGATGTAAGAGTAAGATGGTGAACTTCAGTAGGCACTCAGAACTGGGGTTTCTTTAGGAAGACCAGGCATGAGACCTCCATGCGGCTTAAGACATAAGTGTCCTGGTCCACTTGACTATTGAGCCCAAAATGGTGGCCCCCTGAACAGAATTCTGAACTTTTTTTAAAAAACATCTGCAAAATGTCTAGCCTGGTTTATCCCCTTTTGGGGTAGTGGAAGGCCTGGGATTTGGCACCACTCATATCCCTACAAGTTCATCCAGTGGCTCAGTCTGTGAACTACAAGTTTCACTATCAGGACTCAGAGCTTTTATGTGCCATGTGAGGGTGGGTGGCAGTGGTAATTCCCAGTCATTTCTAAACTAGAATTAACTCTGTGATTCTGTGATTCTCATTTGAGTTACAATAAATAGAATTTCTCAAAAGGTGAAATGGAAGGAGATCATGGTTTCCAACCAAAACTCAAAGCCATAGACAATCATTGATATTAATATTTTGACTCTGGCTTCTAAGAAAATACGGGAATAGAAGTCAATGTTTCAGTAAACTACATTTTGCAATTGATAGATTACCACCCAAAATGGATTTTTTAGACCCTCATTTCCTCAAATGTTAAAGAGTTGTTTGTTTATTATATATAAAACCTGACCTTATTTGTGGCTATAAAGTAACCTCTGGCAAGAAGGCCAGATCTTGGAAGTTAAGACACAAAACAATTGGAAGCTATTAGAGTTTAATTTTCTTGTCTAAAACTCCATTCAACTATGACCTTTAAAATCTAAAATACCACAGAGAACATTTTGTATGAGTGGTATGTATAAGAAAAAGACTGTAATGTCTACAACCTATTTATGTGTCATCTGCTCTCATTTTGTAGTTCACAATTCATTTTGATTCATCTCCATTTATGTACTGAAATTCTTTTATCCCATTAACACCCTTTCTTTCAGAAATCTGTAAATGAACATAATTAAGAAACATATTTTTTAAGCACTAGCTTCTGAAATATTCATTATTAACCTGCTGGCTACATTTGTCCCTTTTTTATATTTATATAATTAATTAAGTCTCTTTCTTCTAATACTTACATTTTCAAATAATTTCTTAATACTCTTCACGTTTTGACTTGTCTCTTTCCTCTTTCAGCAGTTAAAGAAAATGATTTTTGTTCATCAGAATCTCTCTCACCTTTTAATTTTCGAGCCAAGTTAAAGCACTTGAAAGTAAAATTTTTCTGTTTTGCTACGAAGAACATGACAATACATTTAGAAGAACTTGAGGAGGAACTAAATATAAATGTTTCATAATAGAAACATGTAAGATATGTGGTCCAGATATTAGTTCGAGGGTATCCATGGGGGCAGGTATGTGCCACGCCCAAATAATCGAAGACTGCTGCTTTTAAATAGCATTTGGATTTTAATTTTGGTTGATGAACTCACCTTCTAGTTTTAACATAGCTGATTTAATATAAACAATTCTTGTACAATTTCCAAGCTCTAATTTTCTAGATTAGAAAAAAAAGTGATCCTGGGCTAGTAACATAGCCCTGTCTGGCTCAGAGTATGAGTCGTAGCATTCAGCTAGCTGCAGCAATCCATCATCAGGATACTCAGCACCTATGAACCACCTTAAACTGTCTAGAGTCACCAAGGAAGAGCCATGATTATTTTACAGTTGCTTTTAGTAACAAATTAACAAGGAAAAGAGGAAGCATGGTACATGGTGCCACCTCTCCACGTATCTAAGCATCCAGATCTTGAGTCTTCCTTAAAGGACTAAATTACTATGGAAAGCTAGTCTCATGCTTGTTTACTCTGCAAAATCCATTGACTGAATGGCTAAGAAAAAGTTAAAATTTGGAATGGCTATGGTGATACCAAATGCCGCAGATGATTTTTCTGAATAGGATTTCCAGAGATATAGAAGTCAGTGAAATTTCCCCAAGATTTGCTGATCCTAGGGAATCATGCTGCTGGATGGGGCCTCAGAGCAGGTGTCAGAAAGTAGTCTAAAGACACCCACTGGAACTTAGCTAGGCACCTTGTTTAAAACATCAAAGAATTATATCCATGCTAGGGAAGCAGCCTTGATACTGTATATCTACTGCACTTCAAAAATACTTCCACTTTTTAAAAAATTGCTTACTTCTAAAAATGCCTGGATGGAATTTACACCCTTCTCCCTTATTCTAGCCATTAATTTAACAAATATTCATTGAACACACATCATGTGTCAGACACGAATATCCCAGATGGGCAAGACAAATGAGCAAAAAATCAAGAAGATAATGTCAGATATGAAAGTGCTAAAAAGAGAGCAGACAATATGATATAAAGAATATGTGCTTATTTGTCTCTCTGGTGGGGGTGTATGAGCTTGTTACATGGCTGACCTTCAGGCAAGGTGACAGAAAAGATGACATTGAAGCTCAGTTTTGAATGACAAAAATGAATAAGCCACTGGAATATTTGGACAAAGGTTTTTCCAAGAAAAGGGAACAGCTGACACAAAGGCCCAATGACTGAAAAAAAAAAATGTTGGTGTGCTCAAAGGCAGCCAGAAAACTGTGTGGAGTGAAGGTTGTACTTGGGGGTGGTGTGTTGTAGGAGATAAATGAAAAGAATGAGTCTGAATCCATGTCGGTGCAACTTGTAAACTCTGCAAAGAGTTTGGCTGTAATTTTAAGCATGAAGGTGAGCTGTAGCAAGTGTTGTGTAGGAGAATTAGTCAGGAATTTTAAAATCCTTCTGATTTTACAGAGGAAAATGAATTATAGATGGAAAAAAAGAGAGGAGATCAATTTTAAGGCTATTTCCTAAGATTAAGGCAAGAAATAATGGTGTCTTGGATGGAGGTGGTGGAAATGGGGGTGAAAAGGTATAAATTCAGGATATATTCTGAGGCTACTATGGAAAGGATTGCTGGTTAGTTGAATGTAGAGAAAAGGGAGAGAGGGGACATCGAGATCTGGGGGGCTTGGGCTTGAGAACTGGCTTGGGAGGTGATGCAGTTAATTGCTATGGGGAAAACTGTAGAGGAGTCTGTTGGAGCATGAGAAACCAGGGTCTCATGGTTTGTATATATGAAGTTTGAGATGCAAACCAGACACCAGAGTAGATATTTCAGTAGGTAGCTGGATACGTGA